>JZKD02S1067987.1:62952-89047 GCA_000966675.3 Picea glauca
TGAAGATGGATCAATGAGTTGTCATTGATACATGATGCATAGTTGATATATATGATGCAGTGGTGAATTGATGCAAAGATGAATCATTATTGTCTTATCATGGTTGATAAGGTGCCCAAATGGATGAACTCCAAAGTGGTCCCCTTATGGTGAAAGCCCTCACATGAAGACGCTTTATGGATTGAGTTATCCTAGAAGAACAGTTGGAGGACCCATGTTTGCATGTGGATTAATGAGATTAAGATCAATGAAGTTGTTGGTGAAACTATCCTATATGGATAGTGCTTGACATGCCATTTCCGGTGGTATGTGGAATGTCACATATTTCCTCACGGTTTGAGAGTTATGGCTATATGAAGTTGAAGGACCCCCATATGATGGCTTGAAGCCCCAAAAGGTCAAAGAAGTCAAAGTTCTTGAAAAGAATAAATCATTATTTAAATGATAAATTAAAGTGAAAAAATCAAGAAAGATTATTTAAATGATAAAATGAAGTGACAAAATCAAGAAGGAATATTTAAATGATAAAGTATTGGAGAACTTTCTATTCATGGAAAGTGGTTAACCCTAAAATAAGGAAGATAGGTTAAGTGACCAAGAAATGGGTTAAGTAACCTAAAAATGGGTTAAGTGACCTAGAAGATGAAACTATAAATAAGAAGCTAGGATCTCTTGTAAAATGTACATTTGGTGAGAATCCTTTTTGTGGATCAATGGAGAGCTTCTTGTGAATATCTTTTGGAGTATTTATGGAGAGCTTCTTGTGAGAGCATCTTATTGGTGTGGATCTCTTGAGCATGATTGAAGATATATTCTGAGGAAGAGAGAGAGAGGAGGATCTCATGGACGCATCAATTTTACGGCAATGTCAGAGATCTTGACAGAAAAATTCTCAGATTCATAGAAAACCCTATTTTCTTATGCCGACACAGGTTGTCTGTGTATAGGGTGCATGTACATGCGGGTTGGTTGTGTATAGGGTGAGTGTACATGCGATTTGACTGTGTACAGGGAGCGTGGAGTGGATAAAATCATTGAGATTTGTGTTTGATCTGGTGCCAAGCTCTTGGATGATGAGGCAGGTTCTAGATCTGCATTCTATGGCCTCAGATCTATCACTGAGACACCGATATGGTTACATTATTGTCTTGATGGATACTATTGTTTGATGTGTTGTGAATTCGTAGGGAATTCTTGGTATGGCTTCTATGATGTGGTTTTGTTTGGTTGATTTGGTTGATGAAGTGAGCAACACTCTTGCGATTCAGTAGTGACATGATTGTTATGGTATACTAGTTGTTTATACATGATTGAGATAGCATTCATATTGATGTGTTGTGGAGCATGAGAAATCTATTGGAGAGCTCAGATGTGTTGTGACTAGTTGTGGGTCAGTTTGGACAGTGGAAGACAGAAGAGAAAGTGATTGCAGGTTGCAGAGGATTTGAGCATGTGAAGAAAAGAAAAACCCTAGTTTCTCAGAAGCATACGCTTGTTTCATTATACACTAGCCATGTGCACACACGGGCTGTAGTGAGTCAGGGGACGTGCACATTTGGGTTGAACTACTGACAGGTCGCATACCTATTGACAGATTGATATATGTTGAGGATTCTTGCCTCATCTCAGTTGGTGTTGAGGGTGTAAGTTGAGTCTTTCATTATAGAGCAGGTGCTCTTACAGAGTTGTACTCTATTCAATTGTTTCTTATAAACCCCAAGGATTGTAGTCCGTAATAAAAAGAAAATTGTACATACATATTGTGTTATTTGGGTTCATTGTGGTGATGACTTGTTGATGATATATTGCTGATATATGTTGTTGATATGTGTTCACATCTAACTAGTTATACATGATAGCAATGGGTAATGAATAAATGTTGAATGCTAATTGATGAGAGGGATGTTTTGGGAAAAAGAGCCCCACACTCATTCACCTCCCCCTCTAAGTGTGGTAGGTGTGTCCAACAAGAGCATCCCAAACTTAGGGGGACATCAACCATCACAATATCCACGACCACACTTTTCATTGGCAATTGGAACAAGGAAACAACCAAGTCTTTGATAACCCCGAGGCACTTCACCTTCCTAGAATCAAATGAGAATAGGTCATGGTAAGTTTTTGTAACCTCCAACCTGGGCTCCTTCATGACAATCTTAGGCATGAGATTGTGAGATGCCCCTGAATCCATCAAGCAGTTGTGCAACACCTTATCATGGATGTTCAATGAGGTATAGAAAGGAGGGGAACAATCATCTCTATCCTCCACCAAAGGTCACAATATAACAGTAGGATTGTCATATTGGAGGTTGACTGAATCCATGGAATAAGATAAAGGCTCGGGCTGCAGCACTTTGGAGAGGTACCTTTTGAAATCTTCATTCTTAACTAGCTCCAAGAAAGATACATGAATTTTAATCTTTTGAATCTCATTATCAAATCTAAAATAGGAGGGAGGCTTCATAATATCCTTCACTTATGGGATAGGGATATTAACCACTGCCTAGGGGTTTTTTACCTCAGTTTATTTTCCGCTAGCTGCCATATTCTTAGCAGGATTCTCTGCTCTAGTAGGTTGATCAGGAATACTAGGCTATCCTTTTTTCTTCTTGGACCTGATGTTGTATCTATTTGGATTTCCACTGGTCCTTTCTCCTTTGCTCATCTCATTTAGTTGGCTATCCATGAGGGACTCTTCATATGTGGATTGAGTTAAGTGAGGGGATGAAGAGGTGTCACCAAGGCAATGGATTTCAGGATCAATTTCTTCTTCCTCTCCTTCCTCATCAGTAACCAGGCTATTTTGGAGAGGGGCTTGGATATTTTTATCATCCCTATCCTTATTTATTTGATCCCTCTAGATGATTTGAGGGGAATTATTTGGTCTCCTAAAATTACCCCTGTTGTCAGTATTTTGAGAGTTCCTATAGCTCTGTTTCCCCTCAAATTTCAATTTCTCCATTTCTGCAGAAAGTGATTTTACTAGTTTTGTTAACTCATCAACTTGAGGGTGGGAAGCAAAGGAACCAGAGGTTGAATCTTAAGCCCTACCTTTCATATTGTCTCTATAAGCCTTACTCCTAAGCTTATCAACTGCCAATATATTGGATTCTAATTCAATTTCTACATCTTGCATATGCGTCAAGGAGGTAGCTCTTCTTTCTCTCAACAGTAGGCAAAACTCAGGGTCAAAAGAACTAGCATAAGAGATCTTGGCAGATGTTTTAGTAGGCTTAATTTTAGTGGGAATCTTATTTTACATCTTAATAAATATCTTTGAAAACTTTGAAACAGATTTCCCTTCCTCTCTCTTAAGTGATCCAAACTCTATAATATAATAAAGGAAGTCTTTTTTGTCCCCCCAATGTCTCAAAAATGAATCATCCAGGGCTTCAATCCCATCAATAGACCTAGGATTCAAGTGTTTGAACCATTTTTTAGCCTTACCATCAAGGCTCTGTACAAAAACTCTCAACCATACATCTTCATTTTCAATACTAAGATTATCTACATAACTGTAAAAATCTTAAAGGTGTTCTTCTACAGTTATGTCTTTTTCTCCTATAAACTTGGGCATATACTTTAGGTACTCTCCAACTAGAAGGGGATTCATAGGCTGAGGTAAAACAAGAGGGGCATACCTAGTAGCCACTATGGAATCCATTCTATTTTTAGGAAGATTAACACCTGCCATTAGAATGTGAACTGTAGGGGAACCAGGGGGGGATGGAGTTTGGACAAGTGGGATTGGAGATGTGTTTCCAGGGGAAAGGGTAAACTACTGAGTGTTGGATAAGAATAATATGGGGTTCAAGGGAAAATAGGTTTCCCCCTCTTTGGATACAACAACTATGACAAGAGGAGGAGGAGTAGGAATACCCAAGGTGGGACAATCTTCTAAGCTCCTGGGTATAAACCACTTTACAATATTAGGAGAAACAAGGGTGTCATAAATTTCTTCTAAATAAGGCCTAGAAGGGGAGAATTCAACAGGGAAACTCCCAAAATTTAAACTTCTGGAAGCTCCAATAGATGGTATAAAAGGAGAATTAGATGCAGCCACTGGAGTTTTTAAAGAAGAATTATGTAAATTACCATAATCACCTGGTACAACAATTGAAATCCCTTCTTGAGAGGTATTTCCTTTTCTCATAATATTTTTTGGGTCAGCTTTAGGTGTTTCCAGAGGCAGCTATGAAGTAGACCTCGTGTGTCTGCCTTTCGGAGCCACAATTGAAACAGTGGAGTCGCTAGGTGCAAGTTGCGATCTTAAAGTTACTGATTTCTTATGCACCTTCATAATCAAATTTTCTTTATCATTCTATCCCAGGGAAATGTCTTCAATTCGTTCCCCGAAAACGATGCCAAGGATGTTAGCACTAAGAGTCACCCTCAGATTGCGGGAGGATAAGCCTAGTACCCATCAGAATGTTTGGTGAATGTTGGTTTTATGAGTGGAGGTCAAATGGACAAAACTTAGAACAGAGATGATTTTAACACAGAAACTGGACAAGCAATGCACAGGGAAGTGAGGTCCTCATTAACTCTAGCCAGTGATTTGAGTTTAAGTGTGAGCAGAGGGAAGACTTAGTGAGAGAGGTGAACAAGACTACTATGAGCATCTGGCCTTCAAGCAACTTGCTGAAGAAAAACTCAGACTCAAGAACACTCTTGAACTCAAGTTTCAAACATTGAAATATGGCACAGCAGCATAATAATCAAACCTACATTACCATGTGACTACAACAACTCGACCGGATCCTCCATGCCTGAGCCTTTCAACATAAGGGGAAATAAGATAACAAAGAAGCTAGCTAAAACTGGTCAAAACAATATTGTAATCAAACCTACATTACAATAGCACTGCAACCCTCGACGATATCCTCCATGATGAGTGTTCCAACATAGTTTAAACAAAGAGATGAAATAAGTTGACTTCTATTAATGTGAAAGTCTCAAATTTCATACATAACGAGAGAACAATTCTAACATCAAAACTTAGACAGTAGGGAGCTCTACTCAACCAGTTGATGACCATAAAAAAATATCAAACTGATCTACTTATACTCAGATCAGTCCAGAACTATCAGGAGTGTGATCTGGCATCTCCTTCAAAGATTTGCATCTGAGCAACCTTTTGTCAGACTATGCACGTTTCCTCTTGTCAGACACAAACCAAGTTCAATATGGACTCACAGAAAACTGACCATTATTGTACTTTGCTAACAATCCTACCTTCATAGCCATAACTTCCGAGCCTTCGATTTATGGACTGAGCTAAGGTTTTAGCTACCAGTCCCTGCTTCATTAAATAGATATTCATCGGGATTAGAGCGTGGCTGGGAAACTGGTAGAAGACCATTTGTCACAACCGGATTGGGCATTGAGTACGCAGGTGGCCGCAAAAGTCAATCCTTTTTCATTGGTTGACCCTTCCTCAGAATTGGAGTGTGGCAGGACGGCTATCAGGCGACCAACTATTGATATTGGATAGGGCACCATATGTGCATGTGCATTTCGGGGCTGCAAGAAGTGGTTTAGGCCCACACCATTTTTGAGCCCAAAACGCACCATCGTTTTCCACATTGCCACCCTGCAAAATAGTGGTTTGGATTTCGTTCCGCCCTTCGAATTTTAATGTGTGCGCATGTTGCGGCCCCAAAATGATCTAAGACTGTCTATCTTAAAGGCACCTGAGATCTGGGTGCGCCGGCTACTTTATCACCCCCCGCCAAACTTTTACCCACCTTCTAACCTTGGATTCCTTCCAACTGCACTTGGAGATAGCGCCACATTGAAGTACACAGGGGATTTTTTCCATTGTAACTGTATTTTCCTGCTTGATGTGCTGAGGGATGCCACCTGCGAACCTTAAAAATTTGATGTGATAACACTTACAAAATGTCACTTTAAGAGGTTGTTAATGGACAAATCCCCCTTTTGTAGCCTCATACTTACCAAGCATATCCAAAATTCAAGAAGTGGATATCACTCTTGCCACTTGTTGAGGGGTCCTAAATCCCTTTAACTCAATAGTAGGAACCAAACCCTCCATTGAGGCCCAATTAGACTCTGCAGAGTTTAATGGTGGAAGGGTTCTCTAGATCTTGCGATTTGACCAATTAATCAATGGGCTTTACGTAGTGATTGACAAAATGTTTTCTAGTGAAATCTCCTCCTTTAGTTCAAATGTTCTTTTTTTGTATTTTTTCTTATAGGTGGGTCCGATACAAGATAAAAATTGGTATAAACCAACCAGGTAAGAAAGTGGGAAATCTTAACTACTGGAGAAGGATGAGCTTAGGATAACCCACATGCTCAAACATGCAGACAATGATTCTTACACATACAACAAGCCTAGTAATAATACATTAACCTCCTAGTGTTCCAATTATTTACTGAGATACAATTATCAGAAGAGAACATACATGCGATAAATGATGGCAAGAAAAATAGTTTCCTTAACTCTAATCATCAACCACATATTAACACAACAATTTACTTTTCATGATTAAAGACAAGAACTCATAAAAATATTGAATCAGATAACTTATCAACAGATTCAGAAGTTCTCACTCATTACAACATCCATTCATGATATAAAATCAGAAATAATTCTTCTTCAGATCCAATCACACATGGCTTTGATGAAAAAAAAAAAACAAATTTGTCTTAGGTCCTAAACAGGACTTCTCAATCAAGGTAGCTCTGAAATAGTTTTTTACAATCCAAAAATGAGGGTCTTTCTCAAAAACATCGACCCTCAAAACATTCAAAAACACCCTATTTAACAGAGTTGCAGAGGTTCTCGTCCTTAGGGAAATGAGATCTATTTTTAGGTAGTTGTTCGTAAAATAAATTATTAACTTGACTATGACACTGGAATTAATCAAAAAGAGTGGATTTTATCACACACAGAAGACCACTCTTGTATCTAATCTAAGAAAATGTTGGCATTAATCAATTAAAAACCACTACTATATCTGAGACAAAACTAATGCATGCACTGGAGGATCTGACTCAACAAAAAATAGGCCTCGAAGTGATAAAGAAGAGCTATGTGTTGGGTAATGGCATGCTTGTGAGCTGTTGGAGGCCACTGTAGACAAATGGCTACATGAGAAAATATCTTCTTGAGAAAGAGGGAGTCTGCTGAAGTGTTCGGGAACCCATCTGCATCAACCTGTGACTGAAACTTAACTCTTTGTCTAGGTTTGAGATTTTGGAGCATTTTGTCTCGATTGTAACTGACCCTTCTCCTTGCTTTCACTTTGATGCATTGCTTGTGAACGAGAAGAGGTGGAGGCGGGCATCCAATAGGAATACATGACGTGTGAAGGTGGACGACGTGGATGTAGATGAAGTGGAGGGGAGTGGAGGTGACATGCATGAGTGGAGGACAGATGGAACGTAGTGAGAGGGGAAGTATTGAGAGGCAATCTGATAGGATCCCAGAGGGGGAGATAGGTGGTAAGATGATTAGAGAGGGGGTTGCGAAATCCTGAGGAGCCACCACATTAGGTAGGGCCTGTGGTGGGGAAACCACTTTCCCAGACCTGCCCCCCCCCACCCCCCCTACCCTGTCGTTAAAAGTAGAAAGGTCGGGGGGATCCTGGATGTGATAAGGATCGTTGATCTGGAGGAAAGGGATGTCATCAAGGTGATCAACATGGGATTTAGGCGGGGAACAGGTGGCTAGAGTTGAGCGGTAGTGGGAGTGTGAGTGGAGGTGACGAGGTGACATGGAGTTGATGCGGTGACGTGGTGTCATATAATCACGTGATTGTGGAAGTTTTCGAGGGTGGTTTGGGTCCACACCGCTTTTGGGCCTATAATCCCCAATAAGCTGCCACATACCCTTTCAACAATACCATGGTTCCAATTGCGGGACTTCTTTGGAAAATTAGCGTTAGAGTAGTTTACGTCCCCGTAATGCAGTGTGGCCATTGATATGATTACAATCTATGATCCGGGTAATATTCCTTCCTTACCTGTTGCACAGATCGATGGTGCTGGTTGATTTGAGATCAACAGTCCGCGATCACTTCGGGAGTTCGGGCTTCGTGAATTTCAATGCATAGTTCTTACCATCCTTCGGAGTGTCGTATTTCCAAAGTCAGAGATCTTCCTCCACATGGCCTCTGGCTCTGGACAGTCCAGATTCACTTCGGGAGTTCAGGCTTCGGGATTTTCCATCCCTTTTCTCAGGAAAGCCTCTGAAGTAGCGTATGTCCGAAGTGGGGGATTTTTCGTCGTGTGTCCTCTTTAATGGATGGTCCAAATTCACTTCAGAAGTTCGGGCTTTGGGAGTTTCGAATGTTTTGCTTGGAATTCTCCCAAGGAAAATCGTCGAAGTGAATGATCTTCCTCCACGTGTCCTTGTTGATGAACAATCCAGATTCACTTCGAGACTTCGGGTGTTCGGGCTTCGGGAGTTTATGAATGTTGTGCTTGGAAATCTACCGTAGTGGTACGGTCCCGGAACGACATGTTGTCTTGATTTCATATGATTCCATGGTTATTAATGTGTCATGGAAAGAAGGGTGACACGTGTCACATGGAAATGGGCGAATGACACAACCAAATGACCTTGAATGAGTGCCACGTGTCATGACTGATGAGTGTGCCACGTGCTTCGACACTTCGGGCTTCGGGAGTTTTGGACTGTGAGGCATGAAGTTCTCCCGAAGTAGTATGGGCCTAAAGTGATGTGATAGTCTCTCGTTACTTCAACTCTTCGATAGTTCGAAACTTCGGTTCTTCAGCGCTTCGGGTCTTCAGGACTTCAGCTCTTCGGGACTTTCGCTCTTTGGAACTTCTGGTAATTCTTAAAGTTAAACCCCATGTGATTTTGACACTATGAATGCACGAAAACCATCGATCTAATTGGCTTGATGGATCTCTATCATCGAAATTCAACCTATTTGTTCCCACAATCTGAGTCTGAAATTGACCGCTCTGGATTGTTGTGTGTATCCATGAGAATTTCCTGTGCATACAAAAAATGCTTGGTCGACCTGCGGTGAGCTCAATCAATGGAAAACATGATGACAAGCATTCTGAACCAAATACGACATGTACTTATCCTTCAAGAAACAATAGCAACAAAAATGCACAAAGACTCAATCAATAAAGAAATAGATAAGAACAAAGTCACTCAATAATGGGAAACTGACTCAAGTGGTACCCAAAAAAGAAAAAAATTGACAAAGGCTTTTTAGGGTGTGTTGAGTGCACAACACCACCATAGTTGACATTCTCCTCACACTTAAGGACAACTTGGTCCTAGGTTGACAAAACAAAATGAAGAAATAGGCTAATCCACATCACTCAAAGTGATACTTTAAAGTAGGGGATTAGGTTTTCCTTCACCTATAGCCCTACAAGAATACCTCTGTCAAGGAAAAGAACCACTAGGACCTCACACCCAACTACAATTCCCCTATTAGAACCTCTAGTGCATTGGACAATCTTCCTGTCAATTAGCTCTCCTAGCCTACTATGAGATCCACCTAGTATTTCACATGTCACATTGAAAGAAAGTGGTAGGGATAAATAACCATGTTCATGTCATCTACCCCAAACTTTATGAAGAAGGATCCATTTGGTTATAGCCAAATGATTTACTAAAGCAAGTATCCAAAGTGTTAAATACACTAGCACGTTATCGAGGAATTCTTGGTACAATGGAAAGACATGCAACCCAAAGATGCCACCTAGGAACCACCAATGATTTTGTAGTAGTTTCCACATCTCTAGCTTTGAGGATGAAGCTTTTTTTGAATGCCAAGGGCATGTTAAGGTCCTACCCCAACGTCCCTACTTTGTGGTACTTAGAGTTAGCATGAGCTCATCATCTTTGAATAAGGCCCACTAGGTAGTTGTTGTATGTTTATTTAATGTAAAATGGTCATCCTTATTGAACAAGGCCCACTAGGTCAATGGTACTCATTAACATTAGGACTATGTCCTAATGGTTAGGGATTCAATATTGAGAAACTATTTATAAAAGTAGGAAGCTATATAATGGGTGTGAATGATTATTATTGTATTAGAACTCTAATCAATTGGAGTTTCCCCCTAGAAGAGGCAGGTAAATCTTACTCCCTTTTGAAAGATCAATAAATAGTTATATTTTTGTATGCACTATATTATGCTTTTCCTCTCTTTTATTTTTCCATTGTTTAAGTTTCGTCATATATTACACTTGCATTATTTGCATATGTCTTTTATTTTTCCATTGTTTAAGTTTCTTCATATATTACACTTACATTATTTGCATATGTTTTTAAATACACTTCAAAGATAGCTATAAATGGTTCATATATTACACTTGCATTATTTGCATATGTCTTTTATTTTTCCATTGTTTAAGTTTCTTCATATATTACACTTACATTATTTGCATATGTTTTTAAATACACTTCAAAGATAGTTATAAATGGTTCAAGTACAAAATAAAATTTGTAAATAAATTCACTAATTTGAAGTGCTTATGACATCCTTAATGTCAATAAGCTAAGTATATATATTTACTTGTCATGTCCTCATGACATACTTAATTTGTTTTTTTGCGGGAACTTGTTTATATGCTCAAATAACAACTACAATATCAATAAAACAAAGGAACTTCTTGCCCACGCTAATGGAATCATTATGTAACTTACACTTACATGGAAAAACATAATCATGAAAACCCATTCTTATTGGAAACCAAATACATTAGGCTTTAGCTACCATGCCAAACTACTAGCTCGACAATAGAGCCATTTTTTTTTTACAATTAGTGATTATGTTCTTGAGTTCTTTGAAAAACATCAATAAACTCAAGATGAGACAATGATTTAATACAAAGTATTTAAGAGACTATTCCCACTCTGATTGGACCATTGCACAAATCATTTGTTATAGCTTAGTTTAGTGTATGTATTGTTAGATTTCCATACATAGGGATCTAATGAAGCATCTAATACACTTGTTCGTTGTAGTAAAAGATTTGTATCTTGGATCTTATGTAGAACCCTCTAATGGTTATAATATGGGTTGGAATTATGTTTTCTCTTTGGTATATAAATGCTGAAAATTCACAATATATGCATATATGTTCATAAGTATATAGGTACATAATTATATTTCAGCGAACACTAAGAACTAGAGAGAATTGGTGTAAATGTCTAACTTTGGATTTCGGTGCAATGGGTTTCTACTCAAAACTTGGCGAAACACCAATATTCCACATATTTTTATGACAAGTTTGTTTGGTGCTTAATTGTTTTCATTATTTCATGGTAGTCGAAGAAAATAAAATAATCAAGTGAATTTTCTTATTGTGGTCCACTTTGATTTATTTATGTGTGATTTATTTTAGGATAATCTACTTCATTTGATGGAGGATAAAGTTTTAATATGTGTATGTTGTAATAAATGTATTATCAAGATAGAGAATATTTTTACAAATACATTACAAATCAAATCCAAGTAAAACTTGCATTTTAAGATAAGGGTTGGTATTATTGACACAATGAAATGAATAAAAGCAATGAAGAATTGAAGAAGAATATTATGTGGATGAACCATTATTCATTCAAATCTCAAATCTCAGTGCAAAAGAGGGTAATAGAGAAGTTGTAAGAAGAACCTCGTGAGAAAAATAAATTTTATCAATGTGAGATCAAGATTATTACTTACATATAATAATAGCTCCTTACAGAAAAAATTTCTATATAGATATATAGCTTGAGTGGGCTTAATGGTTAAGAACATGTGTTTCCTCTTAAGAGGTCACAAGTTCAAATCTAGAGGGGAGTAGGGTATGTATACCTTCGTAGACTTTACCAGTCAAATCACTGGGCGGAGGGGGGTCCCTTGTCCCACAAACAAGGGGGTCTCATACACCAATTTGGTGTGTTGGCTTGACCGTAACCTTAAAAATAGATTATTATTATTATTATTATTATTATTATATATATATATATATATATATATATATATATATATAACTTTAATACCTCATGTAATGATATCAATACCCTGAAAAAAAATAATAACATTTAAGTCGTAACCAAAATCACAAGGGACAACCTCATAATCAAGAATATATATTTCGCAACTTTAATTTAAATTGAAAAAACCTCCGGTCCATGGTCCAACTACATTGTCACGAATAATTGGACAATGAATCCATTAGATTGGCAAGGTGCATGAACCTGTTTTTTCATGAGACGAGGATCCCACTCAGGAGAAAAGTTCAAAAAAGATGTGAATACATTCCGAGAGTTTAAGGGGTTCCACAAAGGAGAAAGGTTCGAGAAACTTAAAGTTATGAGGATAAGTTTCAAAAGTTTAGAAAAAGAAAAGGTATAAAATAAGGCCATTTTCTAAACTTTTGACATTTTAATTTGGATTTGGAAATGGGTGGACGAGATTGAAAATGCTCTAAATATGCTTCATCTTCTTGTGTGCATTAAATGTAGTACAAAGATTTAATACCTTAACATCAGTGTGATTACTAATCAAATCCGTTACTATTTTCTTCAAGTGATTGGGAAGTTTCCACATTAATCACAAGTTAATGGTTAACATTAAGAACTATGCACTGAGTGAATCATTGTTTCATTAACTGGTGCATCTGTCACAGACCCAACACCTAAGTACCTTTTTAAGGGATGGGGTATAAATTATTTCTCCTTCCTATGGCTTCTCTGAGTTGAATAAGGGCACCACTACCTTCTTCTCTCCGAGAACTTTCCAACGACTGTAAATTCATCCAAAACCAAGCCTTGAGTCGAACGATCTGGCTCCTTGAACTTCTTAGGGTATTGTTGGTCAAAGACCACGTGCCTCCACCTCATTCGTACCATCCTACATTCCACTAACACGACCTCAGTCATCATCCCCTAGTAATGGCATGACCACTGGAGGGGCGCTTGCAAGGGATATCTCCCGGGACTTCTTGGGTAACAGGTCTACGGCCCCTTCGATATTCTTGTACAGGGCTACAAACTTCCCAAAGTTATGAAGTTCGAAGGACTCTTTCCTCTCTAGAATCTATGGTGGATATTCTATCCACCCTTGGATCTGATTACTAAGACTCATCCTTTCCTAACACGTAGCTTAAAATTGACAAGGGAGGGGGGCTCACACTTAATTCACATCCAATCCCACGACACCATGTCATCATGGCGTGCGTGCCCTCTCCAACCGAGGTTGGACACCACACACAAGGATTTCAGAGCTTTGACACTTCAACGTTTAACACACCATACTATATCCTTGCATCTCCGAGAGTCTCGGAGCTCTGAAGTTCTAGAGCTCCCTCCATGTGCTCCGGTCGTCGGCTCTTCGGCATTCGGCCTATGCACCAACATGTCAAATCTCCTGAAGCCCTGAAGTCTCAGAGTTCCAAAGTTCCAGACTCTTAAAAGAAGACTTCACCAAAGTACTTGTGTTGTCCTTCCACTAGTTGATTGAACAGTTGGGAAGCCCCTGCATCAGATCCTTCGATCAACGACTCACTATGTCTCTGAATTCCTCCACTCGATCTGACGGTTGGAAGGATTTCACCACTTACTCTATCCTTCCACTAAACCTGATCTAATGGTTGAGAGAGGTCCCGAAGGATCCCTAGATCAACGACTCGCGTTTGTTCATGATTTCTTCGTTCGGGGATTCCAACCGTTCCAAACTCTTCTACACTCGGAGTGGGTCGACGTCGCATGACCATAATTCACATCTGACAATCATGAAAGATCCTGAAGGTTCTTAGATCTATGACCCGCATTACTTCGCGGCCGAAAATTTGGTCAAGGTTTAATGATAGGACATATTCCACGATAACAGGTAAGAGACTACCAGTGTTTGTTCAAATTGTTCAGTTACCGTTTCAACAGGTTATCTTCAACATGATTTTAATGTCATGAGGTTTCAATATCCCAGATATGTAGACCTTCGAAGTCCCGAAGCTTGGAAGGCTTAGCTCCATTTGAGCGTAGTGGAGGGTTCCAGGGTCCTAGTCATATGGGGCTTTGACAAGCCTTGAGGGATATAGTCTTAGATCTTTCAAGGTTTTGATTAAGATCATGAACTTGAACCTGGGATCACTCGGGAAAATGGTTTGAAGGAAGCTCCCCTCATCTACACAACTCAAATTCCACAATCAGGAAAAAGGTAATTTTGAGGGATCAACAGGACTGGATTAGTCTCGTAGAGTCTGTCCCAACTCTACATCTACGGATTTGGTCCTTGGGAAATATCTTGACGATTATCCAACCAACACATGCGTCAAAGTCTTATGTCCCAAATTTTGGTTAAAATCCCATCGCTAGCATTTCTCCCTTTCTAAATAGAGCTAGGAAAACCCCATCTACAAAATATGACATGCACGCTTTACTTCAAATTTCCCATGCTGCTAGCCGATCAGAGACACAAATCTAGCATTCAAATAATATAACATATCTTACCATTATCTAACTCATGAAAATACATGTTACAACAAAAACAATCAAGACTATATGAAGCTCAGAGTCACACTCATCTGAAATTGGAATTTAGTTGGCAATTATTGAAAGGGGTGCTCTTTTCCACCCAACCATGGGAACAATTTTCTCTTTGAGTATTCCTCAACTGGACACCCCCTAACTAGACCATGATTCCATGAGATAAATGAAATTTTACTTTTTTCTCAGCCGCAACAATGGACAAAGTTTACTCTCATTTTTCCCACAGGGCCCTTGCAATTCAGTTTTCTATCCACCAAGCAAGGGAGCTTACTATGATTTATCACTCAATCATTGCAATCTATTTTTATCAACTTGTTGGCACAGGGGCAGACCCAGGGTTCAACTCTTCAACAACGCACCAACAAAACCCTAACTACCGGCCCTTTCGGCAACACCTATGAAGCAGATGAAGTCTCACCCGAGGTAGAGGCAGGGGGGGTTGTAGGACTCAGGTGTCTACAACCAAGATGGGACATAGATCTTTGATTACAACACTTATCAAAACACTTAGACAATAATATGCATTAGCTCATGAGTCTCATTCACATCGTAGACTAAACCCTTATTACAGATCAATGCAATAATAATAAAGATCATGCACTTTCAATCACTTAGCACATAGCATTAGCTCAGATCTAGCATTCATTTATCTTTAATACCATTAAGCACTAAAAAATAACATCATATGCATTCATCATACATTATAACAACAATACTAAGCAGATAAACAACATAATTCACATCGCACAAAGCACATCAAGACATAGGATATACGTGTTTCACCCTAGTGTGGGGCTACGTCCACCAACTTCTTCTTCTTATTTATTAGTCTTTAATCTTCTTACATTCAATCGGTCCTATGCACAAAGCCACAGAGCCAAACTCCGCAAAGGATAGGAGATCTATGCACTGCGCACCAAATCCTCCTTCCCAAAATTAGGTCAAGGCACAGAGCCAACTCCTTATTAGCACAGAGCCTTACTTTACACAGTCAGTTTGCACAAGCAACTTACAACCTCTTGCACTAAGACAACATTAACACTTACAACATATCGTGCACATAGCCAACCAACCAGACTTCTTACATCACTTAGCTACTTATTTATACATTTACAAAGAGGCCTAATCATGGGTAAACACGTGGGCCGACATCCCATAACCCATTACATAAACCCTAGTAACCCTTTGTTGGGTCCACAAGCCCGCAAAATAAGTGAGATCCCATGATCTCAGCTCTGACTGGGCACTCCATCTTCAACCAGCCTGACAAAGTCAAAAAAGTGATCGAACACGACCAATGTTTCCTCAAAACTTGGTCGAGGGCCAACATGCCCCCAACACTCACCTGTGACTCATCCTGAGTCACTCAGATTCGGGCAACGCTACTTCAAAGGCCTTGAGATTATCTCGTGATGCCTCGAATTGTTGGTTCTCTAGAGCTTCCTGCTCAACGAACTCCTAAATCACTTGCTTTATAATAGGCCCTTCCAGGTGTTGTTCCATTGTCGCAACCACTTGGTCTAGCTACAAGCTTTGTCCTTCAATCTCTTTGAAAATCGTGCAGGCTTCGTCCTGCACTGGCTGCAGTATCTGTGTAACTTCCATGACTCTTCACTGGATGGCAGTAATCTATTGTTGGACTATGTTTTGCTCCTATGATCTCTTCATTCGCTCGACCATAGTGAGTAGATTCATCTACATCTACATTGTGGATGCTTGTTGTTGTGCCTCCTGCATTTGTTCTTCCAGTTTTCTTAGATCCGGATCTTCTACGAGGAATTCATAGGTTTGTGCACTTTGATCACTCAATTTCTTACATTCTAAGGTGAGGGTCCTGATCCTTCCAACTACACTCTTGGAGGCGTCCTCCCTCTGATCATGCACTTCTTGCGTAGTGCTCGGCACTGCTTGGATCTCTAACTCTGTTATCCTTGCTTGAAGCTGTTGAATGGCCTCAACGAGCTTCCCCACTTGCATCTCGAATGAATCTGGTTCCTCCTATTCCAAGCTTGACACAGAGAAAAATTCTTTAGTCACTCCTTCTTTGAATGTAGTCTACTTTGCGAGCAAATGGTCTTTTTCTTTCTGTATCTTCGCATTGTCCTCCTCAAACATCGCCCAAATGTCATATTTCTCCTTCTCGTATGTGGTTACACAAGACTGTGTAACTCATATTTGCTCCACTACCTCCTCATTTTCTTGCTTCAAGGATTCTATAGCCTTCTTCTTCTCTTCGTGGACTCGACAAAGTCGAGCCTCTACTCCATATGCTAGACTTCGTAATTGGGCGGGCTCATCTCCCAATTCTGCAATCTTCGACAAAGAAGGTGTAGTGGGTACTGCACAGATCGAATGGATGGCTTGTTGTATCTCCTTCATCTCCTTCTTGATTCTTTCATACAATGTCTCCTGCTTTTCTCCATATCACTGCAAGATATTCTCTGAAGCATCCTCCACAGCTACAATGATTAGATCGACATCATCCTCTGTGAGCATGGAATTCATAGGTGAGCGTGGACTTCTTGGATAATAGGTCTTTGGCCCCTTCGATATTCTTGTACAGGTCTACAAACTTCCCAAAGTTATGAAGTTCGAAGGACTCTTTCCTCTCTAGAATCTATGGTGGATATTCTATCCACCCTTGGATCTGATTACTAAGATTCATCCTTGCCTAACACGTAGCTTAAAATTGACAAGGGAGGGGGTCTCACACTTAATTCACGTGCAATCCCATGACACCACATCATCATGGCATACGTGCCCTCTCCAACCGAGGTTGGACACCACACACAAGGATTTCGGAGCTTTGACACTTCAGCGTTTAACACACCATACTATATCCTCGCATCTCCCAGAATCTCGGAGTTCTGAAGTTATAGAACTTTCGCCACATGCTCCAGTCGTCGTCTCTTCGGCATTCGGCCTATGCACCAATATTTCAAATCTCCCAGAGCCCTGAAGTCTCAGAGTTCCAAAGTTCCAGACTCTTGAAAGAAGACTTCACCAAAGTACTTACGTTGTCCTTCCACTAGTTGATTGAACAGTTGGGAAGGCCCCCCAGCAGATCCTTCGATCAACGACTCACTATGCCTCTGAATTCCTCCCCTTGATATGACGGTTGGCAGGATTTCACCACTTATTCTATCCTTCCACTATACCTGATCTAACGGTTGAGAGAGGTCCCGAAGGATCCCCAGATCAATGACTTGCGTTTGTTCGTGATTTCTGCGTTCAGGGATTCTGACCATTCCAAACTCTTCTGCACCTGGAGTGGGTCAATGTCAAATGACCATAATTCGCATTTGACAGTCAGGAAAGATCCTGAAGGTTCTTAGATCTATGACCCGCATTACTTCGTGGCTGAAAATTTGGCCAGGGTTTAACAACGTGACAGATTCCACAATAACAGGTAAGAGACTGTCAGTTGTTGTTCAAATCATTCTGTTACCGTTTCAACAGGTTATCTTCGACATGATTTGAATGTCGTGAGGTTTCGATATCCCAGAGATATAGACCTCTGAAGTCCTGAAGCTTGGAAGGCTTAGCTCCATTTGAGCGTAGTGGAGGGTTCCAGGGTCCTAGTCATATGGGGCTTTGACAAGCCTCAAGGGCTACAGTCTTAGATCTTTCAAGGTTTTGATTAAGGTCACGAATTTGAACCTGTGATCACTCGGGAAAATGGTTTGAAGGAAGCGTCCCTCATCTACACAACTCAAATTCCACAATCAGGAAAAAGGTAATTTTGAGGGATCAACGGGACTAGATTAGTCTCGTAGAGTTTGTCCCAACTCTACATCTACAGATTTGGTCCTTGGAAAATCTCTTGAGGATTATCCAACCAACACATGCGTCAAAGTCTTATGTCCCAAATTTCGGTTAAAATCCCATCACTAGCATTTCTCCCTTTCTAAATAGAGGTAGGAAAACACCATCTACAAAATATGACATTTGCTCTTTACTTCAAATTTCCCATGTTGCTCGTTGATCAAAAACACAAATCTAACATTCAAATAATATAACATATATTACCATTATCTAACTCAAGAAGATACATGTTACAACAAAAACAATCAAGACTATATGAAGCTCATAGTGACACTTATCTGAAATTGGAATTTAGTTGGCAATTGTTGAAAGGGGTGCTCTTTTCCACCCAACCACGGGCACAATTTTCTCTTTGAGTATTCCTCAACTGGCCACCCCCTAACTAGACCATGATTCCATGAGATAGATGAAATTTTCCTTTTTTCTCAGCCGCAACAATGGAAAAATTTTACTCTCATTTTTCCCATAGTGCCCTTGCAATTTAGTTTTCTATCCACCAAGCAAGGGAGCTTACTGTGATTTATCACTCAATCATTGCAATATATTTTTATCAACTTGTTGGCACAAGGGCATACCTAGGGTTCAACTCTTCAACAATGCACCAACAAAACCCTAACTATTGGCCCTTTCGGCAACACCTATGAAGCAGATGAAGTCTCACCCGAGGTAGAGGCAGGGGGGGTTGTAGGACTCAGGTGTCTACAACCAAGATGGGACACCGATCTGTGATTACAACACTTATCAAAACACTTAGACAATAATATGCATTAGTTCATGAGTGTCATTCACATCGCAAACTAAACCCTTATTACAGATCAGTGCAATAATAATAAAGATCAAGCACTTTCAATCACTTAGCACATAGAATTAGCTCAGATCTAGCATTCATTTATCTTTAATACCATTAAGCACTAAGAAATAACATCAGATGTATTCATCATACATTATAACAACAATACTAAGAAGATAAACAACATAATTCACATCGCACAAAGCACATCAAGACACAGGATATACGTGGTTCACCCTAGTGTGGGGCTACATCCACCAACATCTTCTTCTTCTTTATTAGTCTTCAATCTTCTTACATTCAGTCGCTCCTATGCACAAAGCCACAGAGCCAAACTCCGCAGAGGACAGGACATCTGTGCACTGCGTACCAAATCCTCCTTCCCAAAATCAGGTCAAGGCACAGAGCCAACTCCTTAATAGCACAGAGCCTTACTTTAAACAGTCAGTTTGCACAAGAAACTTACAACCTCTTGCACTAAGCCAACATTAACACTTACAACATATTGTGCACATAGCCAAATAGCCAGACTTATTACATCACTTAGCTACTTATTTATACATTTACAAAGAGGCCTAATCATGGGTAAACACATGGGTTGACATCCCATAACCCATTACATAAACCCTAGTAACCATTTGTTGGGTCCACAAGCCCACAAACTAAGTGAGATCCCACGATATCAGCTCTGCCTAGGCACTCCATCTTCGACCATCTTGTCGAAGTCCAAAAAGTGATCAAACACGACCAATGTTTCCTCAAAACTTGGTCGAGGGCCAACAGGCCCCCAACACTCACCTGTGACTCATTCTGAGTCACTCAGATTCGGGCAATGTTGCTTCAAAGGCCTCGAGATTAGCTCGTGTTGCCTTGAATTATTGGTTCTCTAGAGCTTCCTTCTCGACGAACTCCTAAATCACTTTCTCTATAACAAGCCCTTCCAGGCATTGTTCCATTGTCGCAACCACTTGGTCTAGCTACGAGCTTTGTCCTTCAATCTCTTCGAAAATCATGCAAGCTTCATCCTGCACCGGCTGCAGTCTCTATGTAACTTCCATGACTCTACACTGGATGGAAGTAATCTATTGTTGGACTATGTTTTGCTCCTATGATCTCTTTATTCGCTCGACCACAGTGAGTAGCTTCATCTGCATTTGCACGGTGGATGCTTGTTGTTGCGCCTTCTGTAGTTGTTCTTCTAATTTCCTCAGATCTGGATATTCTGCGAGGAATTCATAGGTTTGCGCACTTCGATGACTCAATTTATTACATTTTGAGGTGAGGGTCCTGATCCTTCCAACTACACTCTTGGCAGCTTCCTCCCTCTGATCGTGCACTTCTTGCGTAGTGCTCGGCATTGCTTGGATATCCAACTCCATTATCCTTTCTTGAAGTTGTTGAATGGCCTCAACGAGCTTCCCCACTTGCATCTCGACTGAATTTGGTTCCTCTTGTTCCAAGCTCGACACAGAGAAAACTTCTTTAGTCACCGCTTCTTTGAATGTAGTCTACTCTGCGAGCAACTGGTCTTTTTCTTTCTGTATCTTCGCATAGTCCTCCTCGAACATTGCCCAAATTTCATCTTTCTCCTTATCGTAGGTGGTTACAAAAGACTACGCAACTCGTATTTGCTCCACTACCTCCTCCTTTTCTTGCTTCGAAGCTTCTATAGCCTTCTCCTTCTCTTCGTTGACTCGACAAAGTCGAGCCTCTACTGCATATGGTAGAATTTGTAATTGGGTGGGCTCATCCCCCAATTCTGCAATCTTCGACGAAGAAGGTGTAGTGGGTACTGCGCAGATCGAATGGATGGCTTGTTGTATCTCCTTCAACTCCTTCTCAATTCTTTCATACAACGTCTCCTGCTTTGCTCCATATCACTGCAAGATATTCTCTGAATCATCCTCCACAGTTGCGATGATTAGATTGGCGTCATCATCGGTGAGCGTGGCCTTCATCTTGGGCTTACTGGTGCACGTCTTCTTTCTTATTGAGGGTTTATGTGGAGAAACCTTCCTCTTCTTCGATGTTTCTGCCTCGGTAGAGGGATCCTTTGGCGGTGTAACTTTGAATTTTCCTTTGTTTTCTCCTTCTTCCACTCCTCCTTCTTGATTTACTTCATCTCCTCCTCCTCCTCTTGTGGGCGAGTGAGGCCCACTTTCCTTCGAGGTGTTGTCCTCCTCATTATTTTCTATGTTCTTCACTTCCTCCTTTTTCTTCTTTTTCTTCGCGCTAGTATGTATGTCATGCTCGACCTGGGTGAGCAAGGGGATTCCTATGATGTCAGGGTCAGATAGTTTTTTATCTTCAACTGGTACAAGGAAATTTGTCGACCATTCTTTGTTGATCTCCTCCATGTATTCGTCGGTCTGGTTGTAATAGGACTGTAACTCCTCCTTGCTCTCATCCCTGCGGGCAGTGATATAGATAAAGTGTCGATCTGTGTGGAACTTCACTAGCATTTTGTACTGGTGAAATGTGTTCGGTGTCATGCATGGAAATGACTCAATAGCATGTTTCAGTTGCTGGTAATAGGTATGGAACACAACGTTCGACTCCCACTACTTTGACATGTCATTCATATACCACAAGGTGGATAACCTTGTGGCCAACGACTCCGATGGCTCAACTTCTGGAAATGTCATTCCTTCTAGCATCTACCAAGCTACAAATATGATTAATACAAGTAACCAACTGAAATGGAATTCATACCCCTGATCATGTGCTTCATGACAGTCTTTCTCGATCTCGTTAATGAGGTAACTCTCCCAGTTCATTTTCATCCCCTCCACGTACTTTCGAGCGAGGTACACTACGAACCACATAACCTTTGTCGAATGATTATTTCTAACGAGCTTTCTAGATATAAGTTGTTAAGCTAGGTGCACTACACCATCCTGGATAGAGGCTACCTTGTAGCCTCACTTTCCATTTTCTACATCACCATAATCCTCCTTTATTCACTGTGCCAGGGAGCGATCTCAAGTCTTTCTTGGGTAGAACTGTTGAGGGTCCGGTCCTTGCATGCATAGCCCTGTAATCAAGTGGATCAATGTCGGATCCATAGTAACACACCTCTCGAGCCACATATACCCTCCATGGTAGCATGACAAGAGGAGTTTAACGTAGGCGTTAACCTCCTGATGCCGGCAAAGTGAGGGATCTTCATTACATTTAGTATTGTTGACTGCACGAGCTCCTTAATCCACAACCGGGAGACTATGCGTGGCTTATTCCCAGTCATCTTCATCAAATACATATGGCACATGAGCATGGCATAGTTCTTTCTGTCGTCGAGATAAAAGTTATTGTTCTTCAGAGCTGGGATCTGTCCCAACTGGGTTCCAACTACGCGTATCCCCTTCGGGATGTACGTAGTGATCAATGTATACTCAAATTCACATGGGATGCTATCGTGGTTAACCGTGCCAGCTAAAGGCGATATATAATCTAGCAAGACCGACAGGATCTTCTTCGTGTTAGCCAAATCATTGCGGTGCTCACTTCGCTTCTCAGTAGCACTACTAGAACGTTGTCCAGTAGAGGGGGATGCTTGAAGTTCCCCAGTCAACAACGCTTGTATTCCTATATACATAACTCTCTCATCCATGTCGATCCACATATACCTTCTCTTAGTCAGGGATTTCAGCAACGGAACCATTTTTTGGCACAGGGGAAGACCCAGGGTTCAACGCTTCAACAACGCACCAACAAAACCCTAACTACCAGCCCTTTCGGCGACACCTACAAAGAATATGAAGTCTCACTCAAGGTAGAGGGGGGGGGTTTGCAAGACTCAGGTGTCTACAACCAAGATGGGACACATATCTTTGATTACAACACTTAGCAGAGCACTTAGACAATAATATGCATTAGTTCATGAGTCTCATTCACATCGCAGACTAAACCCTTATTACAGATCAATGCAGTAATAATAAAGATTAAGCACTTTCAATCACTTAGCACATAACATTAGCTCAGATCTAGCATTCATTTATCTTTAATACCATTAAGCACTAAGCAATAACATCATATGCATTCATCCTACATTATAAAAACAACACTAAGTAGATAAACAACATAATTCACATCACACAAAGAACATCAAGGCACATGATATATGTGGTTCACCCCAGTGTGGGGCTACATCCACCAACTTCTTATTCTTATTTATTATTCTTCAATCTTCTTACATTCATTCGCTCCTATGCACAAAGCTACAGAGACAAACTCCGCAGAGGACAGGAGATATGCACGCTACACACTGGATCCTCCTTCCAAAAATCAGGTCAAGGCACAGAGCCAACTCCTTATTAGCATAGAGCCTTACTTTACACAGTCAGTTTGCACAAGCAACTTACAACCTCTTGCACTAAGCCAACATTAACACTTACAACATATCGTGCACATAGCCAACCAACCATACTTCTTACATCACTTAGCTACTTATTTATACATTTACAAAGAGGCCTAATCATGGGTAAACCCATGGGCCGACATCCCATAACCCATTACATAAACCCTAGTAACCCTTTGTTGGGTCCACAAGCCCGCAAAATAAGTGAGATCCCGCGATCTCAGCTCCGCCTGGGCGCTCCATCTTCGACCAGCCTGTTAAAGTCCAAAAAGTGATCGAACATGACCAATGTTTCCTCAAAACTTGGTCGAGGGCCAACACAACTTGATTAGAAAACATTTCCCAAGCACTCATGTACCCAGAACAACATGTATTTCTCTGTTCTCCTCCTAACCGAAGAGTCTCGCACTCTCTACTTTCTCTAGAATGGTCTCTCGACCCATTCGTTTGTATCCTCTGCACTCTACCTTGATTTTCCTAGCTTTTCTTACATTTTCTAGCAAGATTTCGAGGGTCATATCATAAAGTTTCCCCAGATGGATACTCTACCTATATCCTCATTTATTCTTGAGGAGGACTTCCCAACCACCAACTTGACTGGTAATTAAATTTTATGGGCTAGAAGATTGTATTGGGTCTGAGCAATTTATATCCAACATTGTACTGGTCTAGAAGGGTCATCTCAACCATCAATGATTCCCCTTACCATCCATTCTCATGCATCATGATCCACACTAGTGACCTCCTTTCAGCAGTTATACGACAATTTCCATTTTTATTTAATAACAGAAAACACACACACACACACATATAAGTTTAAGGTTCAATGTATTTTCCAAAATTCTCATGATGGGTATGTCCACAGTATTTTATCTAGATATAATTTTATTTACAAGTTGGGTGAAACATGGGTATCACAATTCCCTCCCCCTTAAAGGAAAACCACCCCTGGTATTCTACCTGTTGTTGTGGTCTTTATGTATAGAGGTGAACAAAAATAGGTATGTGTGTTTCTTGGCTTTGTCCAATTCCCATGTAGCTTCATCTGAACCAAATTTTTTCCATTTCACCTTGACCCGTGCAATGGTTTTGTTCCTGAGTGGAATTTCCTTCATGTCTAGTATGCATTGGGGTTCTGGTAGGAATTCTCCCTTTGGTTCCACCTGAATTACAAACGAGTCAATTATATGATTAGAATCATGTACATATTTCTTCAACAATGAAACATGGAAAACATTGTGTGCTTTCACCGTGGGAGGAAGTGCTAGTCTATATGCTACAGGTCCCACTCTGTCCAAAATTCCAAAGGGTCCACAAACCTGAGGTTCCATATTGGCACAAGTTCCCATTCCAAGGAACTTCTTTTGGGTCTAATCTTGAGATACACATGATCCCCTACTTTGAAATCCCTAGGAGTCCTATTTTTGTCTGCATAGCTCTTATGTCGGTCTTGAGCCACCTTCATATTTTGTCTTATTCGAACTACTTATTCCATTTATTTTAATAGGTCTTGCCTGAGGTTTATTCTGTCCACTAGGTTATTCCAGTTGATTGGGATGTTGCATTTCCTACCATAGAGAGCCTCAAAAGGACTCATCTTCAAGGATTTTTTATGGCCATTTTTATAAGAAAACTCTGCAGTGGTAGGCACTTTTCCCACTTCTTGGGTTGATGCATCACATGCATTCTTATCATGTCCTCTAGCACTTGCTTTACCCTTTTTTTTGTCCATCATTTTGAGGGTGATAAGCCATACTAAATAGTAATTTAGTTTCAAAACCAACAAACAAAGATTTTCAAAAGTTTTAAGTAAATTTTGTATCTCTGTCTGATATGATTTCTTTAGGCATGCCATGCAATCTAAAAATTTATTTCATGAAAATATTGGCAATATTTATCGCCTCGCAAGTTGACTTTTACAGGGATTAAGTGAGAAACCTTACTTAGGTTGTCCACAAAAACTATAACGGCGTCATTATGCTTGGTTTATTTAGGTAGTCTGGTGATAAAATCCATGGATATGGTCTCACATTTCCATTCTGGAATTGGTAGGGGATGAAAAAACCCTATTGGATGTATGTGGTCCACCTTAACCTTCTGACATTCTAAGCACTTGGCCAAGTAGTCATCCATGTCCTTCTTCATTCTTGGCCAATCAAATATTTTCTTGGTGGATGTGATCATCTTATGATAACCACGGTGACCAATGTATGGTATTTTATGTAGTTCATCCAGTATGAACCTATTCAAGTCGTTGCAATATGGAATATAAAACCTACCTTAGTAAGCTAGCAGGCCATCATCCATCAATTGATAGACCTCATACTTCAGCCATGTGGGATCTTGTTCTAAGTATGATTTCATAGTTTTGAAAAATGCATCGGTTGTTTGTGTACTTTTAACTCTCTCTTTGATGTTTGATTCATAGGTACTTAAATCTGTCAAATGAATCATTTTCATAATTCTATTGAGGGCATCAACGACTCGGTTTTCCTTTCCCTTAATATGTTTGATTTCAAAATAAAATTCATTGAGGAGGGCCATCTACCTAGCTTGTCTAGCATTGAGTTTGGGCTATTCAAAAAAGTATTTGGACCCACTATGATATTGTTGAAAAGTCAACAA
>JZKD02S1067987.1:89433-102528 GCA_000966675.3 Picea glauca
GATTCGCCACGGTTAACTACATGCATGTCAGTTCCAATGGAGATCCAGTTGAGATAACAGGTGAAAGGGACAGTTTGGCTATCAGTTGTGATTTTTTCACACATGCAGTGAATATATTTATGAGCATGGGCAAACGAGGCAATTTTATTCATTCGATTCATTGTCAGAATTCGGATTGCAGAGATTGTGCAGAGGAGGCAAGCTACCTGGACACGGAAATTGGCATAGGTATTTGTTGATTTGTGTATGACAATGTGAGACGATTGTATTGTACTGAGAGCTCTTGTATTAGAGTTTTGTATGAGATTGTTTCATGATTCATGAAATACATAATATATTATAGTGGAGTTTTTATCTTTACGCTTTCCCGATAAAACTTTTGTGTTGTGTGTTATTGATATTTCACTTTGTGCATTGTGGTTGTGATCGTGGTTTAAATTGCTTCCGCAATAATAATAGTAGAAGAGATTATGTATTTAACAAGTGGTGGAAATTGTTAGATCAGGAGAATCGCAGAAATACATTAATTTGTATCAAAATTTCTACATGGTATCAAAGCCACGGAGGCCACTGAGTCACGAAAGTGAGGTGTGAACTTCATTGGCATTCTCGCAGGCAAATACACTAGCAGGGTGTGAAATTCCCTGACCCTAACAGTGAAGCATGGTGAAAAATTCATTGGCATTCTCGTAGGCTACAGTGGAGTAGGGTGTGAACTTGACAGGGCATTCTCACAGGCTACAGTGGAGCAGGGTGTGAACTTGACAGGGTATTCTCGCAGGCTACAGTGGAGTAGGGTGCGAACTTGACAGGCAAGTTTTCAGGCTATACACAGGCAGGGTGCGAACTTCCCTCAGGTTTCTCTCAGGTGGGGTGCGAACCTCCTAGGGAAAGAGGAAAGTGAAGGGGTTGAGTTTTGGGTTGGATAACATTCGAATTTGAAAGATTTTCTTGGTGCGACACTTGATTCAAGATCAAAATGTCTTTCAATGGCTTGAGGTTGGAGTATGCACTTGAGGGAATCTCTAACTACATTGCTTAGAAGGACAGGATGGAGGCAGTGCTCGAAGACAATGTCTTGAAGGGTTACATTGACGTAGATGTTCCTAAGCCAGATGCGACAGACACTGCAAATCTTGATGCATGGCAAAGGAAAGTAGCAAAGATGAGGAGGATTCTATTGGAGGGAGTACGAGACCACATTGTCTCAAGTATCCATGGGAAAACCACACCATATGCAATGTGGAAGGTTTTGACAGATCTATTCCAAAATAGTAGCGACCATAGGAAATTGGCACTCAAATATAAACTCAGGAAGATCAAGATGGAGAAAGGAAACACCATTCCAAAATATCTCACAAAGTTTGTCCAATGTTAGGATGATCTTGGAAGTGTGGGAATAACAGTCGTTGCTGATGATTTGGTGAACTTGGTGCTCCTAGGGATTCCTAAGAGTTGGCACAGTTATCAAGACTCTATCAATGGAAGGGAAAAGTTGTCGGATTGGGAACGACTATGGTCAGATCTGGTGCTAGAGGAGTTCAGGCGGAATAACAGAGATGGATCTTCATCAAAACGTGATGATGAAGACGATTGTGCTTTGAATGCCAAGGCAAGGAAAGGGAAAGGGAAGAAATTCCAATCAAATTCCAAGTCTAAAGTCAAGAAGCTAGATTTGTCCAAAGTGAAGTGTTTTCACTGTCATGAATGTGGGAATATCGCTACTAACTGTCCGCAGAAGAAGAAGAACAAGATGGTTGCTGGAGCTGCAACTGGTGAGGCTCTTGCATCACAATTTGATCTTGACTTCTCTTTAATCGCATGCATGGATTCAAGTGCATCTATATCGGTGTGGTATTTGGATAGTGGTGCTTCCTTCCACATGACAGGAGATAAAGAGTCTTTCATTGACTTGGAGGAGAAAGATCTCATAATTCATATAGAGATGGGCGATGATGGAAAATACAGTGCAACTGGTATTGGTAGCATTACCTTTCAGAGGGAGTCAGGTAAACCATTTCAATTGAAAATTTTTATGCATGTTCCAGGTCTGAAGAAAAACTTGGTCTCAGTCGCAATGTTGGGGGATAGAGGCTATGTTGTTGTTTTTAGCAATGATATAGCCTACCTGTGACATAAAGAAATGGGTCAAGTCAAGAAGATAGGGATTCGAGTTAAGAATCTCTACATGTTGCAGGTAGATGGTTGTGGTGCCATGATAGGCAAGGCAGAAACAATGGTGAGCTGGGATGAGGGTGAATTATGGCACAGAAGATTAGGCCATCTTCATCATGGAGCCTTGAAGATCATGTAGCAAATATCTACTGGACTTCCAAGGGGAAAACTTGCTCAGTCAGATCAATGCAAGGGGTGCACCCTGGGGAAGTATGTAAAGTCCAACTTTCATGAAAAGGAGAACCGTGCTTCGGTAATCCCGGAGAGAGTTCACACAGACGTGTGTGGAGCATTCTCAGTTGCTTCAACAACAAAACATAGGTATTATGTTATTTTTGTTGATGACTTTTCTTGTAAATGTTGGATATTCTTCATGCAGAAGAAGGATCAAACATTCTCAAAGTTCTGTGAGTTTAAAGCATTGGTGGAGAAAGAGTCAGGGAAGCAAGTGAAATATCTAAGGAGCGATAATGGTGGAGAATACATCTCTAATGAATTCAAAGAATTCTGCAGCAGAGAAGGAATTTGAAGAGAAATCATAGCGCCTCATAGCCCACAGCAAAATGGGGTCATAGAGAGAAAGAACAAAACGATCGTGGGTGCAGCACGAGCAATGTTGCATGATCAGGGCCTACCTATGCATTTGTGGGTAGAAGCATGAAATACTGTGGTTTATGTGCAGAACCGTTGTCCTCATAGAGTACTTGGCATGAGTACACATGAAGAAGCTTTTACTGGTAAGAAACCTGATGTTTCTCATTTTAAAATTTTATGTTCATCTGTTTATGTGCATGTAAACAAGGATGCCAGGAAGAAGCTAGAACCGACTGCTAAAGTTGGGATATTTGTGGGGTACAAAGAAACACCCCATAATTATCGTGTGTATTTTCCAAATAGTAAGATGATTGTTATGCAACGGGATATAAAATTCGATGAGGGGAAAGCCATGCGATTGTCGCTTGAGAGGGAGCTAGACTTGCATGCAGAAGAGGAACTGTTGGTTCCCAAGGATGAGTCTCAAGATGTGGATCAGCCACATGAAGAGGTTCATGGAGTGGAGAAAACCACTCAAGTAGAGCCATCCATCAGAAATGTTAGAAAGCGCCCTGCGAAAGCTGATAGATTGAGACTAGATGTTGCACAAAATATAGGAGCCCCTATTTCACAGCACAGACAGAGACAGTCTCCTGATCGATTTGTTGGATACATGGCTCTCATGAGAAAATGTATTGTGACTGAACCATCTTCCTTTCAAGAAGTAGTGCAGGACCCCACTTGGGTTGATGCTATGGTAGAGGAGTATGACTCCATTGTCAAAAACAGTGTATGGGAAATTGTCCCAAGACCGATTGATAAATCAGTGGTAGGTTTGACATGGATCTACAAGGTAAAGCAAGCTGCTGATGGGAGTGTGGAGAAACACAAGGCCAGGTTTGTTGCCCGAGGCTTCTCACAGATCAAGGGCATAGATTATGATGAGACCTTTGCACCTGTCGCAAGGTACACTTCCATAATATCCATCCTTGCACTCTTAGTGCAGATGGGCTGGCGCATTCATCAGATGGATGTAAAAACTGCATTCCTCAACGAGATCATTGAGGAAGAAGTGTACATTGAGAAACTAGAAGGTTTTGAGACCTTTGACAGAGATTCGCATGTGTGCAAACTCAAGAGAGAATTGTATGGGCTAAAGCAAGCACCTCGTTCTTGGTACACTCGGATAGACAGGTATTTCACCGGATTGGGCTTCACCAAAAGTGAAGCGGATGCAAACCTATACCAAATTGTGGTGGAGGGTAAGTTTTTAATCATTGTTATTTATGGTGATGATTTAATATTGATTGATGATGAGAAGTTGATACGCTCATGAAAGGAGGACCTTGAAAAGGAGTTCAAGATGAAGGATTTGGGTCTTCTTCATTATTTCCTTGGTTTGGAAATATGGCAGCGAGATGGTGAACTTTTTGTGTCTCAAGGAAAGTATACAAGAGAGATACTAGGTAAGTTTCACATGGAGGGCTGCAAACCCATGGATACTCCTCTTCCAAGAAACTGGAGGAAAGAGGATGCTACTTCTAGAGAGGTAGTGGATGCTACTGTCTATCGACAGTTAGTGGGTTCACTAATGTATTTAGTGAACACGAGATCGAAAAATTGCTATGCGGTTAACTAGCTAAGTCAAGCAATGGTTAAGCCTACCAAAATATTTTGGAAGGCGGGTAAGCATGTCCTGAGCTATCTGAAGGGCACATATAAGTATGGATTATGGTACAAACAAATGAATGAGGTGAATTTGCATGGCTTCACGGATGCAGATTGGGCAGGTAGCCTAACGGACAGAAAGAGCACATCAGGAGGGATCTTTAGTATCGAATCTGTAGTTGTTTCTTGGTACAACAGGAAGCAAAGATCCATGGCACTTAGTTCAGCGGAAGTAGAATACATGGCAGTGAGCCAAGTTGCATGTGAGGCTATATGGATGAGGAAGATCTTGGTTGGTTTGTTTGGTTCTCATTTAGATCCGATAGTGATTTATTTTCATAATCAGAGTTGCATTAAACTCTCGATTAATCCTGTGTTTCATGATAGATCTAAGAATATAGATATCCGGTATCATCATCTCAGAGATTGTGTGCAGCGGAAGATCATGTTGCTTCAATACATTCCTATGGAAGATCAGGATGCAGACATTCTGACGAAAGCGCTCACCAAGAGCAAATTAGAATATCATAGAGATAGGATTGGGGTGAAGGATAATCCCTTTCTTGTTGAGAGGGAGTGTTGAAAAGTCAACAAGAAACATGTGTCTAATTTACTTTTCCCTTAATTAAATTAGACAATAAATATTAATATATTATCTCATTCATAACTGAGTGATTTAGAATTGTAACTGAATTATAAGTGTAGTTAAGTGAGTTAATATCAGTTGTACTAGTTGTAAATAAACATGCACTAGTGAGAGTTCAGTTAATCAGTGAACTCACATGCAACTGAAGATTCACCACGGTTAACTACATGCATGTCAGTTCCAATGGAGATCCAGTTGAGATAATAGGTGAAAGGGACAGTTTGTCTATCAGTTGTGATTTGTTCACACATGCAGTGAATATTCTTATGAGCATGTGCAAACGAGGCAATTGTATTCATTCGATTCATTGTGAGAATTCAGATTGCAGAGATTGTGCAGAGGAGGCAGGCTGTCTGGACACGGAAATTGGCATAGGTATTTGTTGATTTGTGTATGACAGTGTGAGACAATTGTATTGTACCGAGAGCTCTTGGATTAGAGTTTTGTATGATATTGTTTCATGATTCATGATATACATAATATATGATAGTGGGGTTTTTAGCTTTACGATTTCCCGATAAAACTTTTGTGTTGTGTGTTATTGATATTTCACTTTGTGCATTATGGTTGTGATCGTGGTTTAAATTGCTTCCGCAATAATGATAGTAGAATTGATTATTTATTTAACAAGTGGAAGAAATTGTTAGATCATGAGAATCGCAGGAATACATTAATTTGTATCGAAATTTCTACAGATATGTCATAAGTATGAATATTCTTCCTAGGAGGTAATGCCTTCACATTTTTAAAGCATGTACTATGTCATCCAATTCTATGTCATGTGTCACATAATTGATTTCATGTGCATTCAATTTTCTAGATTCATAATAGATCACATATATATCTTGCATGTAGATTCCTCTGAGTCCCTCTTTGTTGGCATCTGTACATACCAAGAAGTCCCTGTTTGGGTTTACAATTTTCACCACTGGTGCATTGGTTAAAATGTGTTTTAATTGGTGAAAACTCTCTTCATATTATGTGGTCCAAACAAATTTAACTCCCTTTTTCTGTAGGGAGGTGATTGGGAAACCAATCTTGGAAAACCCCTTTATGAACCTTTTATAGTATCCTGCTAGGATCATAAAGGATCTGATATCAAAGACGTCTCTTGGTGTAGGCCAAACCATGATGGCTTTGATCTTTTCGAGTTCAACTACCACTCCTTCTTCAGAGATAACATAGCCTAGGCAATGGACTTGTTTTTGGAAAAAAGTCACACTTACTAAACTTTTCATAGATCCTTTTCTCTCTTAGCACTTGAAGAAATGACTTGCGATTCTCTTCATTCTCTTCTCTTCTCTTAGAATAGATCAGAATTTCATCTATGAAGACCAACACAAATATGTCCAAGAATTTGTTGAGTACATTTTAGGCACATAAAGGTGGTTGGTGCATTGGTAAGCCCAAATGGCACCACCACAAATTCATAGTGCCCATATCTTGTACTAAATGTTGTTGTATGGATGTCCTCATCCTTAATTGGGACTTGATAGTACCCCAATCTTAAATCAATATTAGAAAATATTGTATCACCCCCCAGCTAGTCAAATAGGTCATCAATTCTCAGTAAGGGATACTTATTCTTAATGGTCATCTTATTGAGTTGTCGGTAGTCTATGCAAAATTTGAGTGTGTCATCCTTCTTTTTCACAAACAAAGTTGGTGCTCCCAAAGGGGACACATTAGGTCAGATGTAACCCTTTTCCAACATCTCCTTCAGCTGCAACTTGAGCTCAACTAGCTCTGGTGTACTCATTTTATAGGGTGCTCTAGACATTGGCACCTCTCCAGGTATAAGTTCTATTGAGAAGTCAATATCTCTTCTTAGAGGTATGCCTGGTACCTCTTCTGGAAACACATCTTTATACTCTCTTAATATAGGATGGTCCTCTAGGATTGGTTTATTTCCCTCAACAAAGTTCAACACTTGTATTTCATACAAAGGGCATCCTTTTCTGCAATACTTATTCACTTGAAGGGTTGATATTTGTCTCACTGAGACTATCTTTTGAATTCCTTGTAGGGTTATTTTATCCCCTTCCTCATTTTCACATTCTAACACGTTCTGGTAACAATCCAATTTCGTTTTATGGGCAGCCAACCAATCCATGCCAATCAGCATGTCATAAGATCCTAAAGGAAGTATATTTAGAGCTGCTTAGGTGGATAACCCACTGAAAATGAAATGTTCTGCTGGTAAGACCTCTATTACTTTTCTTTTTGTCCCAGCAGCTAGTTGTACTAGCCATGATTTAGTATGTTTTACTTTATGCAAATTATATTTATCCACAGTTTGAGGGGTAACATAACTCAAGTTAGAACTAGGGTCAATCAAAATAGAAACATGATGATTGTAAATTGTACCTTCCATATCCACTATTGAAGCTTGTTGGTTATCTAGGGTTACATAAATTTGTGGCCTAGTCCTAGCCACATCATTGATTGTGGTAGCTTCCTGGATGTTGTAGATGCTCCTATTGTCTTGTTTCCTATGGGGGAATTCCCTCAACAAATGTTATTCTCCGCATTCCCAACATTTCAATGGTTCTCTCCTTTTATCACCAATCTTTCCTGGGACTGATCCAAAGGCTTTATTTCCACTTGGAGATGGAAAATTGTGTTGATACATACGTTTAGTAGGAAAGATGATATTAGAGCCTTTCCCATGGTTCCTAAACCTCAAAGGTTTAAACCACTTCTTCTTGAATCCCAAATTAATTTCCTTTTTCCAACCCTTATGAGGTTTTTCCATGTGCTTGAATTGCTCATAGAAGTATCTTTCCTTCCTAATGGTGTCTTATAGAGTCTTGGGTTAATCAAACTCAATTTTGTCTCGATAGGATTGAGGCATCCCGCTAATGAATTGTTGCACCTTCTCCTTTTCATCCTTTATGTAAGGAAAATACCTCAATAGCTTGAAGAATTTGTTGAAATATTCATCAATGGTGAGTTGTCCAAGTTTGAGTTCACAGAACTCCTTAGTCCTTTCATCATAATACCTTTTGAATAGGCACTTTTTCTTAAAATACTTTTCAAATTGTTTCCATGACAACTCCTTCTCATGAATTCCTTTCACATTTCTAAGTTCCTCCCACTGGATGGAGGCATTTTCATTCAATTTAAATATGGATATTCAAGTATTTAAGTTCTCATGGTAGTCATGGACTATGAAGTACTTCTTTAGGCTGAGTAGCCAAGCTTCTGCTTCTTCCCCCTTCTTAATCTATCCATCAAAGGTGGGTGGTTTTGATTTCTTAAACTCTTTAGGGTCATGGTTCTTGGAATGTTTCCTCCTCTTTCTTCTCCTTCGAAAATGTCAACTAGTCTCACTACTAGACAACTCCTTGGAGTTGTCAATTTCCTCACTAAAGGATTCTTCAGTCAGATCCTTGGCATTAGCATGCCTCTTGGCTCCATGTTGGGCCTTTGTTGAGGTGATTTTTTTTGTGTTTTTATTTTCAAGGCCATGTTTTTGTATCTTGGGTGGACTTTGGGTTCTCTTAGTAATATGTTTGTCCACATTATTAGCCATTGGTCCATGTTGCAGCTTCCTCTATATGTATGATAGGATTTGTAACAAGACTGCAATTATCTCATTTTTCTTTTCTTTCTCTCTCATGAGTCTCTCATTGTCTACTTTAAATCTATGTAATTATTCCAGAAGGATCCTTACAGTTTCATCTAAATATGGAGGGGTTTCCACCACCCTCCTCTCAACAAAATCTTCTTCTCTATTGTGGGATATTTCCCCTGTCACATACCCACTACTCACATCAAGATTTTTTGTTGATTTCTCAACAATTAGAACCCCTGAATTCCTATGGGGTTTAGCGAGGGGCAAGTTTCTCACTTGGGGTCTTGTCCACGTGACCCTATACGGTGTCCACGCACTTAAGCCAGACAAGGGCTTAACATCTTTTTGCGGTTCGGGGAATCACGATACGTGACTTCTACCTTTCCCATTCAAATCCCCGAAAACTTTCGAGGTCTCCAAAGTTCCCTCCAATGGGAGATCGACGACCGTAAGCCTCCCTCGATCTAACGGCATGGATCCTTCCGGGGTTTCGGTACTCGGGAGTTCGGAGTACGAAAACTCCAAGACTCTTCGTCATTCCAATCCCCGAATTCTGACATGGGAAGTGATGCAGTCACGCTTCCAAGCATATCTTCTCATAGGGTCGTTCAATCAGTTCATGGGCCGAAGCGGCTCAGGGGATTCCCTGTCATGACCCTTGCATACAACCGCTACTCTTTCCACAATGGGAAGTGCATGTACTTACAGGTTTCAGAGTTTCGTGATTCCTGATGTCAAGATTTCCCTGTTCTCTTGAATCTCCAATCTTCGATGAGCCAATTCACCGATATGGTCCCTTATGTATTAGCCCTCCTGGCTAAACCCCCGACCCACATGACCACTATCTCGCAAGACCGCAGCCTTATCCCCTGTCGGGTTTTTGGACTTTCCAAGGCCGAGATGTACTCATCCTCAGGATTCGCGATCCGCTGAATCTCGATATGCCGATATAATGACAACTGACCCTACAATGGATGCCTTTCACTTTGTTGGGATTCCAAACTTCGGAATTCCAAAGTGTATGGGCTTCTTGTCCACGTGATTCCCGATTTCCCGATGGGTGACTTTCCTTTCGGGACTTTTCCCGCATGCTCCGATTGCCGCCACGCGTCCTCCTAAGATGGACGGTCCTGATCGCTTCTCGTGATTTCGGAGTTTCCACTGCCGAAATACTCCAACAACTTGTCCCTTCGATCCCCAAAATGCCGACGGGCTACTGATCGTGCCCGCGTGTCCTCCTATGATGGATGGCTCAGATTGGTTTCGAGATTTTCACTATGAAAATCCTTGACCTCATGTCATCATGACTCCCAACTTCACGAGTGTCGATATCCCAATGGCCACGCCTCTCATCGGGACTTTCAACCTCCTGTTCTAGAGGGCTTAACCCTCATGCATCTCTGAACATATCCAATGGATGTCGGGTTTTTCTAGCTAGGATCTAACGGTTCAGATCTGTCCCCTATCGGGCACTCTCCCTCTACTTCATGGATGTGGAAAAATCAACGGTCCAGATGTTCTCCTGGACTTTGGGGGTCTATGATCCCGATTCCCTCGCTATTCACGAAGATAGAGGAAAAAGGGGCAAGGTATGTAACGCCCTTGTTTCTTTCGTCAATCTAACAGTCGTGAACGACCATAGTTCTTCCGACGAATTCTCGTCTGTCGATCGATACTTATCCCTACGTTGCTACTTCAGGATTTTAAGAGGGTCGTTCCTCCTCGTACAGGGTTGTTAAGACTTGCACTTCAAGTCCTTTTTCTAGGCTCTTGGTAAACCTTTCCAAGGAGGGAAAATCTCTATGAAGAGATCTATTCCGGGGAATTTCGGGAGACAGACAAGGGGAAACAAATTCCCGAGGACGGACTGGAAGTATGACTTGGTTCAAATCATGCATAATTAAATTCATTTATCAACATAATCCATGTGTGGTCTTTCTGTTATAAGAATATATCTATTATTTCTTATCAAAACTCTGCATAGACATTTTAATATTGTAATCGTTCACAATTTCATAGTTCTATGAGAATATATGTCAGTATATGAATTTCAAGATGCAATATGTAAAACACTTATCAGAAAAAACACCAGAAGTGAGTGCAACTGCTGAGAGGGGTGCTCGTTTCCACCCAACCGTAGGCGTAGCGACTCCCAACAGATTTACCACTAGCCACCCCCGAGTTGAGACCACGATGCTGTGAGACTGCGTCTCTCTGTCTGCCAGTGACCAGGAGTGAAGGTTGCAATCCTTCCTCTCTGCTATCACTCACTCTGCGTAATGCCATATCGCCTCGCATCTGCCCCCCCAATCTCTTCTACCCCACACGTTATCCTCTTGCGAGGTTGAGTGTGGCGCGATTACCCTCACTCTGATTAGGCCTGATGGCTCTACGGGTGGGCGGTTCATCATCCCATCCCTCATTAATCCATCCGCCTACCAGCCTGCGAGACATTAAATTCAGGGCCAGCGAGCCGCTTTTGGTTCTCCGGGCCAGTGGAGTCCAAATACGGTATTAATTCTCGGTGGAATTCCAAATACGCCATCGTGGTCTCCTTTTATGCACATCCCCTCTCAGCATTCCTTCAATAATTTCAAAATGTTATTCACATTCATTGACCTCTTCCTCAAGGTCCATTTACATCACATATTCACATTTATGAGTTTGCCATAGTTCTTGGTCAGTCCAGTTATATTTACAAGCTGGGGGAAACAGGTTGTTACAATTCCCTACCCCTTACAAGGAACATTGTCCTCGATGTTCTTATCTACTAACATGAATTGCATGTACAGAAGTAAACAGAATCGGATATGCCTGTCTCATGGCATCCTCCATTTCCCATGTAGCCTCATCTGGGCCAAAATGTTTCCACTGCACCTTGACCTGTGAAATGGTTCTATTTTAGAGCGGGGTTTCCTTTATGTCCAGTATGCATTGGGGTTCTGGTAGAAATTATCCCTCTGGTTCCACCTGGATCACAGACCAGTCAATTATATGATTAGCATCATGTACATATTTTTTCAATAATGAAACATGGAAAACATTATGTGCTTTTACTATGGGAGGAAGTGCTAACCGATAGGCTACAGGTCCAACTCTATCTAGAACCTCAAAGGGTCCACAATATCGGGGTGCCAATTTGACACAAGCTCTCATTTTCAGGGAACTCCTTCTGGGCTTAATTCTGAGATATACATGGTCTCCCATTTTGAACTCTCTTAGAGTTCTCTTTTGATCAGCATAACTTTTCTGTCAGTTATGAGCGACCTTCAGATTTTTTTTTATTTGAGTCACTTGTTGTTCCATTTCTTTGAACATGTCGGGTCCAAAAGAAATCCTATTTACAGGATTACTCCAGTTGACTGGAGTATTACACTGTCTACCATAGAGGACCTCGAAGGGACTCATCTTTAAGGATTCTTGGTAGCCGTTGTTGTAGGCAAATTCTACCAATGGCAGGTAGTCTTCCCATTTCCTGGATTGATGCATTACATGCATCCTCAACATATCCTCTAATATCTGATTTACTCTTTCTGTCTGTCCATCGTTTTGAGGGTGATAGGCGGTACTAAACAACAATTTGGTCTCTAAACCCGTCATTAGTGATTTCCAAAAAATTGAAGTAAATTTTGTGTCTCTGTAAGATATTATCTCTTTCGGCATACCGTGCAGTCGGAACACCTCTTTCATGAATACCTGGGCAATATCTATCGCCTTGTAGGTCAATTTGACAAGGATGAAATGAGAAGACTTGCTCAGTTTATCCACCACCACCATAATGGCATCATTCTGTTTGGTTGAAGCTGGTAATCCAGTGATAAAATCCATGGAGATGGTTTCCCATTTCCATTCTAGGATGGGTAAAGGGTGTAATAGTCTTGCTGGATGTCGATGTTTTGCTTTAACTTGTTGGCAGTCTATGCATTGGGCCAAATATTTGGCTATGTCTTTCTTCAATCCATGCCAATAAAATTGTTTCTGGGTGGCAGTGATCATTTCCTGGTATCCTGGGTGACCAGTGTAAGGTCTTTTATGTAGTTCATCCATGATGAACTTCTTCAAGTCGTCATGATTTGGAATGTACATTCTATCTCTGTAGGTGAGAAGACCTCCTTCAGTCATTTGGTAGCCTTCATATTTTTCTCCAGTGGGTTCTTGCTGTAGGTATAGGGTCACAGTCTGAGCGAAGGAATATGTTCCTTGTACCTTTCTGACACTTTTCTTGACATTTGTCTCGTAGGTACTCATCGCTGCCAGGTGAATCATTTTCATGCTTCTGCTGAGGGCATCGGCCACCCTATTTTCCTTCCCTTTGATGTGTTTGATTTCAAAATCAAATTCGCTAAGGAGGGCCATCCATCTGGCTTGTCTAGCATTGATCTTGGGTTGGTCAAACAAATATCGCAATCCACAGTGATCTGTCATAAGTACAAATTTTCTTCCCAAGAGGTAATGCCTCCACATTTTTAAGGCATGCACTATGGAAGCCAGTTCT
>JZKD02S1067987.1:103643-116182 GCA_000966675.3 Picea glauca
GCAAGGGGTACTTGTTCTTTATGGTTACTTTATTAAGTTGTATGTAATCTATGCACAGTCTAAGGGTGCCATCCTTCTTTTTCACAAACAGGACTGGTGCTCCCCATGGGGACACATTGGGTCGAATACAACCCTTATCCATCATCTCTTTCAATTGCAATTTGAGTTCAACTAACTCAGGTGTGCTCATCCGGTAGGGTGTCCTTGACACCGACACTACTCCTGGTGCGAGTTCTATCGAGAATTCAATGTCTCTTCTTGGAGGTAGACCCAGTACCTCTTCCAGAAACACATCTCTATATTCCCTCAGGATAGGGTGATCTTCAGGGCTTGGTTTAGCACCTTCGATTTTTTTTAACACCTATATTTCATATAGGGGACATCCCTTTCGGCAATACTTTCTCATTTGTAGGGATGATATTTGTCTCACCGAGACCGGTTTTCGGATCCCTTGGAGGGTTATCCTTTTTCCTTCTTTGCTCACACATTCTAAGGTTTTATGGTAATAGTCCAGTTTGGCTTTATGGGTGGCCAACCAGTCCATACCAATCAACATATCGTATGATCCCAGGGGTAATACATTAAGGGTTGCTTGGGTGGGGAATTCACCCAACCTTAGTTGGCAGGATGGTATGACCTCTACTACCTTTCTTTTAGTGTCAGTGGCTAACTGTACCAACCATGGCTTAGTTTTCTTTCGTGGTTGTAGCTTACACTTATCAACAACTTTAGGGGATATATAACTCAAATTTGAACCAGGGTCAATCAAAACAAACACCAGATGGTTGAAAATAATACCTTCTATTTCCACTACTGACGCTTGGTGGTCATCTTGGTTATTATCCAAGACTGCATAAATCTGCGGCACACTCCTTGCCACATCATTGACTGTGGTCGCTTCCTGAACGTTATAAACTTTCTGACTGTTTTGTTGTCGGTGTGGACAGTCTCTCAGGAGATGCTCTTCTCCGCAACCACAGCATTTCAGAGGTTCTTTCTTTGGGTTATTAGTTTTCACTGGTATAGGTCAAGAAGTTTTGTTTCCATCCACCGAGGGAACGCTCTGTTGGAGTACACTCCGGGATAGATAGTTCATTCTGGGGTTCTTCTTGTAGTTTTTAAATCCTGAGGATTTGATCCCCTTTCTCTGAAATCTCGAACCACTCTTTTGTTTCCAGTCTCCATAAGACTCCGCCCGATGTCCATATTGTTCATGACAATATGTTTCTTTTCGAATAGTGTCTTCTAAGGTCTTTGGCTCGTTGAATTCGATTCAGTTCCGGTATTCCTTGGGTAGCCCACTAATGAAGCGTTGCGCCTTCACCTTCTCTGCTTTGATGTAGGGTACATATCTCAATAAGTCGAGGAATTTGTTGACATCTTCCTCTATAGTGAGTTTCCCCAGTTTGAGTTCATAAAACTCTTTAGGCTTCTCGTCGAAATATCTTTCCAACAAATACTTCTTCCGGAAGTACTTCTCAAACCGTTTCCAAGACAAGTCCTCCTCGCGGACCCCTTTCATGTTCTTAAGATCTTCCCACCAGATGGAAGATTTTCCATTCATATTGAAAGTGGCCACTCGGGCCTTCAAATTTTCTGAAAAGTCATGGATTCTGAAATATTTCTTCAGTCCAAGTAGCTAGGCCTCAGCTTCCTCTCCCTTCTTTATCTCACCGTCGAAGGAGGGAAGTTTGGCCTTCCTAAATTCCTCAAATTTATGACCCTTGGAAGTCTTTTGCTTCTTTTTTTTTCTTTGAGAATAGGAACTGGTCTTCCTGCTAGAAGAGCCTTCTGAATCGCCAACTTCCTTCTCAGTGGAATCGTCTAGTACTGGTCCTTTACCTCTGGGGTGAACCTTTCTTGACGTGCTTCTCTCAGTATGGCCACTGACATGACCATGATTCTGCATCTCAGGTTCATGCTGCATTTGTCGATGTAGGTCAGATAAGATTTGCAGTAAAACTGCATTAATTTTGGTTTTCTTTTCTTGTTCTTTCATCATCCTTTCATTGTCGGCCTTGCAGCTTTGCAATTCAACCATGAGACTCCTCATAGTCTTGGCTAGGTCTGGAGGGGTTCCTATTGCTCTTCTTTCTTCAGACTCTTCGTCTCTATTGTGGGATCCTTCTCCCACCTCTTGGTGAGTAACCATACTCTGCTTCTGTAGATTCCCACGGTTGATCGTCCGCTTGAGTGAAAAGACAAACGCTAGCTATTAGTCAAGAGTTAAATACATTTTTATAATTTTCATAATTTATAACTTTTTCACATGCATACATAGTCAGGTTCTCGTCTTCGAGTCTTTCAATCCTGGGCAAGAGAGTTACATTAGGGGGTTACTCCTCGTAGGAGTACTTTGAACGGATCTTATGCGTGACTTGTGCATGAGCCCAGTCAGGTCGGGTGTTGTAACCATTCTCTGATACCACTTTGTCACATACCCACTATGCACATCAAGATTTTTTTTTGATTTCTCAACAATCAGAACCCCCAAAGTCCTATGGGGTTTAGCGAGGGGCAAGTTTCTCTCTTGGGGTCTTGTCCACATGACCCTATACGGTGTCCACGCGCTTAAGCCAGCCAAGGGCTTAACAGATTTTCATGGTTCGGGGAATCGCGATACGCGACTTCTACCTTTCCCATTCAAATCCCCAAAAACTTTCGAGGTCTCCAAAGTTCCCTCCAATGGGAGATTGACGGCCGTAAACCTCCCTCGATCTAACGGCATGGATCCTTCCGGGGTTTCGGTACTCGGGAGTTCGAAGTACGACAACTCCAAGACTCTTCGTCATTCCAATCCCTGAATTCTGACATGGGAAGCGATGCAGTCATGCTTCCAGGCATGTCCGCTCACAGGGTCATTCAATCAATTCATGGGCCGAAGCATCTCAGGGGATTCCCTGTCACGGCCCTTGCATACGACCGCTACTCTTTCCACAACGGGAAGTGCATGTACTTACGGGTTTCGGAGTTTCATGATTCCTGATGTCAAGATTTCCCTGTTCTCTTGAATCTCTGATCTCCGATGAGCCAATTCACCGATATGGTCCCTTTCGTATTAGCCCTCCTGGCTAAACCCCCGGCCCACATGACCACTATCTCACAAGACCGCAGCCTTATCCCCTGTCAGGTTTTCAGACTTTCCAAGGCTGAGATGTACTCATCCTCAGGATTCGCGATCCGTCGAATCCCGATATGTTGATATAATGACAACTGGCCCTACAATGGATGCCTTTCACTTTTTCGGGATTGTGTACTTTGGAATTCCGAAGTCTATGGGCTTCTTGTCCACAGGATTCCCGATTTCCCGATGGGTGACTTTCCTTTCGGGACTTTTCCTGCATGCTTCGATTGCTGCCACGCGTCCTCCTAAGATGGACTGTCCTAATCGCTTCTCGTGATTTCGGAGTTTCCGCTGTCGAAATACTCTGGGAACTCTTCGATCCCCGAAATGCCTACGGGATGTCGATCTTGCCCGCGTTTCCTCCTATGATGGACGGCTTAGATTGGTTTCAGGATTTTCACTATGAAAATCCCCGACCTCATGTCATTGTGACTCCTGACTTCACGAGTGCCAATATCCCGATGACCACGCCTCTCATCGTGACTTTCAACCTCCTGTTCACGAGGTCTTAACCCAACAGATCCCACGGCTGTCGAGTTTTTCTAGCTACGATCTAATGGCTCAGATCTATCCCCCGTCGCGCACTCTCCCTCTACTTCATGGATGTGGAAAAATCAACGGTCCAGATGTTCTCCAGGACTTTGGGGTTCTACGGTCCCGATTCCCTCGCTATTCACGAAGATAGAGAAAAAAAGGGCAAGGTATGTAATGCCCTTGTTTCTTTCGTCAATCTAACAGTCGTGAACGACCATAGTTCTTTCGACGAAATATCGTCTGTCGATCGATACTTATCCCTACGCTACTACTTCGGGATTTTAAGAGGATCGTTCCTCCTTGTACAGGGTTGTTAAGACTTGCACTTCAAGTCCTTTTTCTAGGCTCTTGGTAAACCTTTCCAAGGAGGGAAAATATCTGTGAAGAGATCTATTCTGGGGCATTCCGGGAGACAGAAAAGGGGAAACAAATTCTCTACGACGGACTGGAAGTTTGACTTGGTTCAACTCATGCATAATTAAATTCATTTATCAACATAAGCCATGTGTGGTCTTTCTTTTATAAGCATATATCTATTATTTCTTATCAAAACTCTGCACAGACATTCTAATACTGTAATCGTTCACAATTTCACAGTTCTATGAGCATATATGTCAGTATATGAATTTCAAGATGCAATATGTAAAACACTTATCAGAAAAAACACCAGAAGTGAGTGCAACTGCTGAGAGGGGTTCTCGTTTCAACCCAACCATAGGTGTAGCGAATCCTAGCGGATTTACCACTAGCCACCCCCGAGCTGAGACCACGATGCTGTGAGACTGCATTTCTCTGTCTTCCAGTGACCAGGAGCAAAGGTTGTAATCCTTCCTCTCTGCTATCACTGACTCTGCGTAATGCCATAGTTCCCCTCGCGTCTACCCCCCAATCACTTCTACCCCATGCCTTATCCTCTTGCGAGGTTGCGTGTGGCGCAATTACCCTCGTGCTGATCAGGCCTAACAGATCTACAGGTGGGCGGTTCATCATCCCATCCCTCATTAAGCCATCTGCCTACCAGCCTGCGAGACATTAAATTCGGGGCCAACGAGCCACTTTTGGTTCTCTGGGCCAGTGGATTCCAAATACGGTAGTAATTCTTGGTGGAAGTTAACACCACCTTTTCAGGTGTCTTCCACCGCCATCATGGTCTCTTTTTCTGCACATCCCCTCTCAGCAGTCCTTCAATAAATTCAAAATGTTATTCACATTCATTGACCTCTTCCTCAAGGTCCATTTACATCACATATTAACATTTATGAGTTTTCCATAGTTCTTGGCCAGTCCAGTTATACTTACAAGTTGGGGGAAACAGGGTGTTACACCCCCCACTCATGGTGTGTCATTATTCTTTATGTGGTATTTTTCCTTGCTCTCCAATGAATGTTTATGTGATGAAAACAACATTTTATGTTAGTCAATTTCCCTCAAATTTTATGAACAATACATGTCAATATTATTTAAGGTAGATTTAGCTGCATTATTCCACATAAACAACAATATGTAGTTCATATTCATAACATGTAAACAATAGGTGGTATCACTCTTTTCAGTAGTGAAGCTTAAATAATGTCTTACGGGTGGGTAGAGTAGAGTGCCCTTCCCATTACAGGTTTTATATGAAAGTTTGTTCCGCTCTTTCATGAGCCCAAGGAGACCAAGTGTTGTTGCTTTCTCTAACACCAATATGTCACACACTCAACCCCTAAGTACCCTTTTAAGGGATGGGGTATAAATTTTTCTCCTTCCTACAAATTCTCTAAGTTCCTCGAATAAGGGTACCACTACCTACTTCTCTATGAGAACTTTCCAACAACTATAAAATCATCCAAAACCGAGCTCGGATTCAAAATATATGGCTCCCTAAAATTCTTGGGGTATCGTTGGTCAAAGACCACATGGCACCCACATGGATCCACCTCATTTGTACCATCCTACATTGCACTGACACCACACACAGGGATTTCAGCACTTCGACACTTTGGTGCTTCGATGCTCTGACGTTTAACGCACCATCCTATATCCTCACATCTCCCGGAGTCCTAAAGTTATGAATTTATAGAACTCTCGCCACGTGCTCTGGTCATAGGTGCTTCGTTATTCAGCTTTTGCACCAACATGTCAAATCTCTCGAAGCCCCGAAGTCCTAGAGTTCCCAAGTTTCAGACTCTTCAATTAAGGCTTCGTCTAAGTACTTACATTTTTCTTCCACTAGTTGATCGAATGGTTGGGAAGGAACCCCAACGGATCCTTAGATCAACGAATTACTATGTCTCTAAATTTGTACCCTTGATATGACAGTTGAATGGATGTATCCACTTACTCTATCCTTCCACTATACTCGATCTAACAGTTGAGAGAGGTCTTGAAGGATCCCTATATCAACAACTCGTGTTGGTTCGTGATTTCGACATTTGGGGCTTCTGGTCATTCTAAACTCTTGTGTGCCCAGAGTGGGTCAATTCCAAATGACCATAATTTTCATCTGATGGTCAAGAAATATCCTAAAGGTTCTTATATCTACAGCCCGCATTAATTTGCGGTCAAAAAGTTGGTCATGGTTTAACAATAGGATGGATTCCACAATAACGGGTAAGAGACCGCTAGTTGTCGGGCAAACCATATAGTTACCATTTTGAAGGGTTATCTTCAGCAGGATTGGAATTTCATGATGTTTTAATGTAAGGTCTCTTTCCCCACAGAGCCTTATAAAACACAAGCTAAAATAATGAATAAAAACATATTATATCCTGTACAATTTAATCATAACCTATAATCATTTATTATTCAGCATAAATTAGATTTACTAATAGCATGTAAATAAGCTTGCGTAACAACCACATAACATCACATATTCATGAGAATATATAAATAAAAATACCTCTGTCTGATGCTAAATTCCTGATCTCTGGTTGTCCTCTCTGTTGCTCTACCCAAACTCTACCCAAAACTGAATCTTCCTCCTTGCCAGCTAGGAACAGAGCCTGTCCATTTCCCTAGCTCCAGGATTCCATGAGGATTCCTAGCCCCCGAACCCAAAACTCCCAGCAACCTGGTGCACCCCTGTAACAATCCACCCAAAATCCAAAACCAGAAAAATATCCAACAGAAAATACAGTCCTTCTCCTGCAATAATGCTCCTCTCCCAAAATTTCATAATCATTTCCCGAAGGCCTCTGCCCAGTCATACCCCCCTCCATTCACTGACTCCTACCCTCCTTTAATGCCACCCACCTTATCCCTCCATTTATTACCTTATCCCTCCACTCAATGCTTCATCCCCCTACATACGTAAAGTTTTATAATAAATAAATAAAAATTATTAAGCTCTTAATTCATTACCCAAACCTTTAATGAGTTAATTACTTAATTAATTAATTAATCAACAGATATAAACAATTAATAATTAATTAATTAATTAATTAATTAATTAATTAATTAATTAATATTATTAATAAATAATCATTGTTTAACTAAAATATATTAGGACAATTAATTATTTAATTAATTATACCTGATAAACATTAAGCAATCATTTAACTAGGGTTGTTACATACACCCACCCTTCAGGAAACTTCGTCCTGAAGATAAAGTATTCTATGATACAAGGGAAAAGAAACATGGTCCACACATTCATAACAAATAATCGTCATTATTAGTAAGTAAGCCAAGAAACTCATTCATACTAGTGTACATGTGCAAGAAATGCATGTGTAGCTAGTACATACAAGTCTCGTTCATGTACTAATATCAATAACGGTAATCTCTATAGTAATTTCCTCATGCATCCAATCCATTCAACAATACTATTCATTTTATAAAAGACAATAAACCAATCAAATGTTTGCGAAATCCTTTAATTACTATTATCTAGCTCAACAATGTTATTTAGACAATTATAGTTTAGTTACATAATTATGAATATTCATATATATACACATTTTCTTTCCAGAAGGAAAAACAATAAATTCCACCATAAGACAAATCTCCATACACTCTCAACTATTTCTACTCATCCTTCCTCCCTAACTTACTTCCATCTTCCATTCATATCCTTCCTCTGCTGGACTATATTGGAGTGTCAACTATATTGACCTAACTCCAAATAGAACCCGTAAGCGGAAGTGTCACTATCTTGACCAAGCTTCCCCAGCAGGCAACTAACAGTCGTCATCACACGTCTAGGGGAGCGTGAGCTAACATCATCCTCCCATGACTTCAAGTTTTGGAGGATACACGGTGGAAAATGCCTCCACCCCTCCTAATCATAACTAGGGTCCACACCCTATAATGGAATATACAATGGCACTGTGTTGCTGGGAGTTTTTTCATCGTCTATTCAGTTTTGGGCAGTCTCACCACCTGAAATCCTACACTGGTCCATATATCATAGCAATGCATCCAAACCAATATAATTTCACATACAAAGATTCATACCATAATGTTTCTCGGCTAGTGGTCATGACAGCCACCTTCATCATCATTATCCCTTGGCTATTTCATAGCCCATAACCTGCAGATTAGTCTGTAACACAAACTCATATATTTCTATGCATTATCATCATGTAATTTCATACAATCATAATTTCAATTCGGTATCCGCATACCAACAACTTTAACATCAAATTTTTCAAGTTAGAAATAGATCTCATAATATCCCATAATTCAATTAACAACACCCATTCATAAAATTATCATTTACATAACATATTGCATCATATCCAACATCATTCAAATAACATTTAAATCTTCATAGGATTCTCATTCACACAATATGTCGCATCATATCCATCATCATCAATAACATTTAAACATTCATAAAATTTACATTCACATAGTAGATCTCATCATATCCATCATCATAAATAGCATATAAACATTCATAAAATTTACATTCACATAGTAGATTGCATCATCTCCATCATTATCCAAATACATTTAAACAATCATAAAGATTCATACATCTTAAAAGTTCAAGTGTATCATTTAATAGTTTCACTATAAATAGAAAATAAAGGTGTTTAGGCCTCAGGTAATCCTGGTTGTCTAAGTCAAAAGGTGGTGTTACATACACCCAACCTTTGAGAAACACATTCTTGAGGTGGTCAAAAAAGTGAGGGATAATCTCGTCATAGTGTCTCAGCATCTTCCCAAGTAGTAGATCCTGGACTATACTTGTCCCACTGGACCTTAACTTGGTCTACCATAAGGTTCCTGAGTTGTTGGACTCTACAATCCAATATGCGTAACGGTTCTACCGTGAGGGTTCCCACGTCTGATACCTACAATACTTTCCAATTTAGCTTATGTGATTCATCAACAACATAATGACGTAAAACAAATACATGAAAAACATTATGATTTTTATGCAGGTGGGGTGGCAGTACGAGACAATAGGCAACGGGTCTAATTTTCTCTTGGATCCTGAATGGTCCTATAAATAGAGGTGACAACTTTGTCTCCTTCCTGAATAGTATGGTACTCTTGTTAGGCCTGATACGAATGAAAAATGGGTCTCCCACTTTATAACTTCAGTCGGTCATGTGTGCATCCGCATAACTTTTCTGCCTATCTTGTGATTCCTTTAGTCTCTGCCTAATTTGAATCACCTGTTCCTCCATCTCTTGAATCAATTTTGGCCCAACTGTTACTCGGTCTTCTAATATATTCCAACTCAACGATGTTCTGCATGACCTTCCATACAGAGCTTCGTAGGGTAGCATTCCAATGGAGCTATGAAAACTGTTATTGTAGGCAAACTCTACCAAAGGTAGGTACTTCTCCCACTGGGTTTGATTATCCATGACATACATCCTAAGCATGTCTTCCATGACTTGATTTACCCTCTGGGTTTTCCCATCTATTTCAGGATGATAAGATGTGCTTAAGTTCAACTGAGTCCCCAATGTTGACTGCAAACTTGTCCAAACCCTAAAAGTGAATCTGGAGTCCCTATCTAAAATGATCTTCTTAGGTATCTTATGCAAATAGATAACCTCACTTACAAACACACGTGCCACATTGGTGACATTGTAAGTGTCTCTAACCGGAATAAAATGAGCACTCTTGGTTAACTTATCAACTATCACAAGAATGGCATTGTGTCTATGATATGTGAACGGCAACCCCACAACAAAATCCATAGAGATGACTGTTATAGGAAAATCTCCCTAACTCTAAGACAAAAAGTGCTTAATGTGGACACTGACTTCCTTTCAAATCTATATAAACTAATACATGAGAAGGAAGGATAATATCAATACCTCTTTATCGACGTTTGTCCCTGCACGCTCCAAATCGAGCTCCAAAATCTCGCTCCTCGCTGAGTCCTGTAGACAAACAAAGTACGACCACTTCCTACTCTATTGATATTAGCTTGAAAATAGATCTATCTATCAATGATAAGTTCATGTAAGATCAGACACAAACTAGAAATAAATAGGCCAAGCATGTCATATTAATGAGAATAATGACAACAGTACTTACAATCGTAGATGCGAATGCGACAGCTTCGTCAAGTCCCCTTTGTCTAACCCCTACTCGAAAGATCCACAACCTGGATGATAGCAGCTTCACTGATCACTCTCCTTTGACTGACTGTGTGTTTCCTATGAGATCATAGGTTTCATGCTAGCAATTCTTCCCCCTTTTCACCATCATAGAGCCTGCTTATATAGGTTAAGAGAAGCTTAACCTCTTGAGTTATCTTTAGAACAAGTTGAGGAATTCCCTCCTTGGATCAGGGATCTCCTGGTGGAACCAAGAATTCAAATGCAATTGCCTTCTAAACTTGAGAGATCCTCTCCTTATTCTCCTCAACAGGCCAACTATTGCCTCAAATTAGACACCTCTCCCTCAAAAGGGGCATCAGGGTGCTATAATGCTCCCTAGGAAGCTTGAGGGGGGCGCCAACGCTCCTTCAGATGGGCAGTGGTGCGTTATAACGCTCCCTAAGACCTTATAGGGGATAACCAGTGCTCCTAAGTCTGATGTAGGGGAGCGCTCACCTTCAAAACCTTTGTTTTAGAGCTCCTCTCAGGTGATAAGAGTTCCTTGACTTCATTTAATCATTTTCCCTCCTCCAAATCAAGTGTATGAGATGTCTTAAGTTCCTTTTTAGTGTCGTTATTGTGGCAGTATGCTTGAACAACATTTTCGACACTCGTGAACAACTTGCGACACTTGCGAAAGTTGTAAGTAACATGCGACACTTACGACAGTTGAGAGGATCGTGTGACACTTACGACACTTATCGAAGTGTGCAATATTGAGGTGTAACAGATTGCCCCCCAAAGTATGAAGTTAGAAGATATGAACTGATAACTGAAATTCTTTGTAGACGTTCAAGCAAGGGTATAGACTCGTAGAACCTGATGGAAGCTGCACATAAACATCCAACAAATATCATAACATATTTCAAAACCCAAGGCAGGCATACCTATGCTTGGGTGATCAAGACTTGCAAGATATGGCCACCATAAAATACACTGTGGATCCATAATTGTATTGATAAGAAGGTATAGCCACCGAATATACAATGTGGATCTATACTCTAATGACTCGGACTAATCGTATCCACGAAGAATACACAGTGGATCTACGATATGAAAAGACATAGCCACGACCAATACAAAGTGGATCTATGTAACAGTGTATGTGTTATTTGTCCAATGGAAACTCCTTCGCAACCTGGGCAAAGCATATATCAAAGTGGTCACTCAAACTAGGGTCTTCTTACTGATCCCAATGTGGTATGATTCTAACCATGTGAATAGATGTCCTGATGTCGAACATGGAAGAAACCACTTGATTACCGGTCAATGGTGTGAACCGTTAACAAGTGCGAGGGAGATCACCATTAATTTCAATGATTCCCAAGGTACCTTAGTACATTCCAATGAATGTGAATGGATGAGCTGGAGTCGAACATCCATGGAATCATCCGATCAGAGGTCAATGATGTAAACCCACTGTCGAATGTGAAGAGGCCTGCCATTGAGGCATGCAGGTCCCAAAGTACTAATTGGTTTCTAAGTCTAGTTCCTAGATAATGTGTTGATGTCGACAGGAATAGACTCATTGAAGGAGGGCCTTGATGTATCCCCCATCAATGACATGAAACAGACACAAAGATGTAATTGGTAGATCAAATGAACATAGACTGACACAAGTTTTGAGGCAAGATATTTGGGATGGTTGACTCTAGAGGCGGATACTTCCCTTGAACACTGAGGCACAATAGCAGAAACATGACATGGACCAAAACTTGATGATGCAGTGGATGCTGTGACTTACGTCAGGTGATCTAAAGGAGTGAAACAAACTCAAAGGATTGGCTCAGTGTAGTGGTTCAACGAGTTATAATGCGTGCAAAAGACAAAGTGCCATGTTCAAGGGTGACTCTAAGAATTGCTTGATAATGTTCTCAAGAGACTGCTTGGCTTGCTTCTTTCAATTTTTACCCCATCCAGATATACAAGTACCTCTTTTTTATTTAATGAGCTCGAGGAGGGTAACACATGCTCTATATAACTCACCTTCGGTAAGTTCCTCTTCCTTTGTTTAACAAACTAGAATGAAGTAAGAGTTTGATCCCATATGGGTCTGTTGATGTGTTCTTTAGCGAGTCCAAAGACATAAAACTCGAAGGTTTTTCAGGATTATAAAGTTTGGAAAAACACTTAAAAGAGAACTCTCTCAGTTCCTTTTTCGTACAGTAGTCTAACGAGACCGAAAAAGAGATAAACTATCACTCAAAAGACGCCCTTTCCAACCTTTTAACGAGCGTGAAAGGAAGAAATATCACTCGACAATCTTTTCATATTTAGAGAGTCTGAAAAGAGTTTAAAGATGGCTCCAGGGGGTTTCCTTTTTCGTGTGT
>JZKD02S1067987.1:124669-148452 GCA_000966675.3 Picea glauca
ATATGCTCCCTTCTTCTTCTCTTCATCACCATAGAGCTTGCTTATATAGGTTGGGAAGGGCTTAACCACTTGAGTTATGTTTAGAATCAGTTGAAAACCTCCTCCTTGGATCAAATATATTTTGACAAAACCAAGAATTCGAGTTCAACCGCCTCCCAAACTTGAATGATTCTTCCCTTATTCTTCTCACCGGGCTAACATTTTTGCCCATAATGGAGAGCGCTCCTTCAGAAGAGGCATCAGAGTGCTAGAACGCTCCAGAGAAGGTCAAGGGAAGCGCTAGTGCTTCAAATCTGGGTAGCGCTTCTGCAAAGGGGTGGAGAAGCACTACAACACTTCTGAAACATGGTAGAAGGGCGCCAGCGCTCCTCAGGTAGTTTTAGAGGAGCGTTCCCCTTCCAAACTCTTGATTAAGAAACCCTCTTAGGTGTTAAGAGATGTTTGACTTTAGTGAACCAATTTCTTCCTTCAAACCAAGTACATAAGATGTTTTAAATGCCTCTTTAGTGTCGTCATTGTGGTAGCATGATTCAACAACATTTACGACACCCTGCAACCAACTTGTGACATTTGCGACAAGTCGTAAAGGAGTTGCGACACTTGTGACAAGTGAGAGGCATATGCGACACTTATCCAGTTGAGTGATTTTGATGTGTAACACTCTCGCTCCTCGCTGAGTCCTATAGACAAACAAAGTACGACCACTTCCTACTCTATTGATATTATCTTGAAAACAGATCTATCTATCAATGATAAGTTCATGTAAGATCAGACAAAAACTAGAAAGAAACGGGCCAAGCATGTCATATTAATGAGAATAACGACAACAGTACTTACAATCGTATATTTGAATGTGACAGCTTCGTCAAGTCCCCTTTGTCTAACCCTCGAAAGATGCACAACCTAGATGATAGGAGCTTCATTGATCACTCTCCTTTGACTGACTGTGTGTTTCCTATGAGATCATAGGTTTCATGCTAGCAATTCTTCCTCCTTTTCACCATCATAGAGCCTTCTTATAGAGGTTAAGAGAAGCTTAACCTCTTGAGTTATCTTTAGAACAAGTTGAGGAATTCCCTCCTTGGATCAGGGATCATTTGGTGGAACCAAGAATTCGAATGCAACTGCCTTATAAACTTGAGAGATCCTCCCCTTATTCTTCTCAACGGGCCAACTACTGCCTTAGATTAGACATTGCTCCCTCAAAAGGGGCATCAAGGCGCTATAACGCTCCCTAGGAATCTTGAGGGGGGCGCCATCTCTCCAAGGATGGATAGCACTCCTTCAGAGGGGTAGTGGTGCATTATAACGTTCCCTAAGACCTTATAGGGGAGCGCCAGTGCTCCTAAGGCTGATGTAGGGGAGCGCTCACCTTCAAAACCTTTGTTTAAGAGCTCCTTTCTGGTGATAAGAGTTCCTTGAATTTAGTTAATCATTTTCCCTCCTCCAAATCAAGTGTATGAGATGTCTTAAGTGCCTCCTTAGTGTCGTTATTGTGGCAGTATGCTTGAACAACATTTGCAACACTCATGAACAACTTGCGACACTTGTGAAAGTTGTAAGGAACATGCGACACTTACGATAGTTGAGAGGATCATGCGACACTTACGACACTTATCGAAGTGAGAAATATTGAGGTGTAACAATGAATTCCCACTTGGAGATAGGAAGATCATGTGGTTGTAGGAGGCCTACCGGGTGATGGTGGTCGGCTTTCACTTGTTGACACTCTAGGCACTTGGCGATGAAATGGACTACATCGCACTTCATGCCTATCTAGAAGAAAAGCTTCCTCATGTCTGCGTACATCTTCTTCACACCAAGATGCGCAAAATAAAGTGCTCTATGGTCTTCCTTCAGTATCATGCTTCAAATATCCGTCTGCTTCCAAACTATATCCTTCATATTTTGGATTTAATTGTCTCCCTCTCTGGAGGTTTGAAGTAACCTTTAAATACCGATTGTCTCCTTGGATTTGTGTCAACACACGTTCCCTCAGATTGAATTTTAAGGGTACCAAGGAGAAGACACGTGGTCTCCTACTCAGAGCCTCTGCGACCACATTTTCCTTTCCCTTGATGTATTAAATACCAAAATCGTACTCACTCATAAATTCACTCCATCACCTTTTCTTGGCATTCATATCCCTTTGAGTGAAGAGATGTTTTAAACTTTGATGGTCTATTTTGAGCTCAAAGTTTCACCCCACAAGATAGTGCCTCCAAAGTTTCAGAGCTAGCATTACAGCTGCCAACTCTAAATCATGAGTAGCGTAAAGCTCTTCGTGTTTATTCAACTTCCTTGACACATAAGCTATCACTCCTCCATCCTTCATTACCACGGACCCCAACCCATGCTTCGAGGAATCCATGTAGATTGTGAATTCCTTTTCCATATCTGACACTCGTAGAATTGGCACACTAGTTAGTAACCTCTTAACCTCAATGAATGCACTATCACATTCTTTTTTCCATTCATACCTGACCCCCTTGCGCTGCAAAGTGGTGATGGGTTTCACTATTTTTGAGAATCCTTACACAAATCTCTGATAATAACTTGCTAGCCCCATGAAGCTTCTCACCTCATGGGCATTTTTCGGCACTGGCCACTCCATAATTCCCTTTACCTTTTCTAGGTCCATAGAGATTCCTTCACCAAAAATTATATGACCTAAATAGTGGATCTCATTCTGGAAGAACGAACACTTCGACAACTTCCCATACAATTTGTTCTCTCTAAGGCAGGACAACACCACTCGCAAGTGTTCCTCATGTTCTCTTTTGTTTTTGGAATAGATGAGGATATCATATAGAAATACTTGTACAAAATGGTCTAAGTACTTCCAGAATACGTCGTTCATGAGGCTCATGAATATTGCTGGTGCATTGGTCAATCCGAAAGGTACTATGACAAAGTCGTAATGCCCAAACCGAGTTCGAAAGGCAGTTTTAGGAATATCACCTTCCTTAATCCTTAACTGGTGATACCCTGATTGCAAATCGATCTTTGAGAATACCGCTGCTCCTTTCATCTCATCAAAGAGGTCAGCTATTTGCGGCATTGGGTACCTATTTTCAATGGTAGAACGGTTCAAGTCCCTGTAGTCTATACATAATTGTAAGGAACCATATTTCTTCTTTACAACAATTACTGGTGCACCCCAAGGTGAGACACTGGGCCTTATTAGTCCTAAGTCCAGTAACTCTTTCAAATGCATTTGCAACTCACAAAGTTCCTGCGCTTTCATCTGATACAGAGTCTTGGAAATTGGTTCTGCACCAAGTTTTAGCTCAATAGTAAAATCAAGATTCCTCTCAGGAGGTAACCCTGGTAACTCGTTTGGGAAAACATCCTTAAATTCTAACAATACTGGGTACATATCCAAGGAGGGTCCTTTCCTTTCATTCACTGCTTCCACTACATATAGTTGACACCCTTTTCCCAAGAATCGCTTAACCTTCATAGTTGAGATAAAGTGTAATGACACCTTTCTCCATACACCTTGGATCTCTACTGGTCTTCCTTCATCATCAACACAAAGCACCCTTTTTGTGAAACAATATACCAAAGCTCGATGAGATTCTAATCAATCCATTCCAATGATTAGGTCATACACCCCAAGAGCAGTGACGTATAACTTCAACCTGGTAGTACACACTCCCAGGTCTACTATACAATTATCAATGCTAGGTCCTACCACTTTTTTTTCCCCCAAAGCCATCTTGACTTGTTTAAAGTCATCATGTTCATAGGCTTCCAACCCACTATTTAATAATGCAGATGGTGAAATGAAACTATCTGTCACACAAGAATAAAATAAAATCTTAACATTGATATCATTTAGCGTACCTAATGACTCCACCACCATGGATTGATGTTCGGCCTGGTGATTATTAACCGCTACGTAAATCTGGTGGCTGCTACTTGCTCTTCCCATCGGGGCCTTTCCTTCTCCATGCACAAATCTTGATTGTAAATCTGGGCAGTCACGTTGTTAATGGGGTCCTCCACATCCCCAACATGTAACACAGGATTGAACATGTGCATTGTTCTGTGACTGTCTTTGAAATGAGTTCCTTCCCCTGGAACCCCTGCCCCTACTAGCTGCTCCCTGAGATGGCCATGGATCTGCCTGTGTCGTTGGTGATGAATGAGATGCTACACTTGCTGCCATTGAAATACCTATGGCTATTTTCCTTCGTGTGACTCTGTTACCATATAGAGGTGGCCTTGAGCCCCCTCCCCTGGGAAATGTCCTAGGGGCCTTCCCTACAAATCCAGGACAATGCGGAATGGTCGGTCTGGTACCTCCAGTTAAGTTCTTTTGTTCCTCCGCATAATGCACATTTTCCACAGCTTCCGCTACTGAAGATGGCTTCCACATCCACACCATATCCCTTATCTTAGGGTTCAACCCATAGACAAAGTGTTATGCTTGTCGTTGGTCATTATCCATATATGAAACATATTTGACCAATTCCATAAACCTAATCTCATATTCTTCTACGGTCTTGTTTCCTTGTACTAGAGCATGAAATGCTCCTACCTTGTATTCCTCATAGTAAGCTGGAAGATATTTCCTTTAGAACCTCTCCTCGAAAAGTTCCCAAGATACTGTGTTCGGGGTAAGATGCAATTGCCTTTCTAGGTTTCCCCACCAGTTCAAGGCACTGTCTCTCAACTGAAAAATTTCTATCTTCGCCTTTGAGGTGGACGCATAGTCCCTTAAGGAAAAACACCTTGTCATGCCTTCCAACCATGCCTAGGCATGTTCACTGGCACGACCCTTGACAAACTCCAGAAGTTTGATCTTCTGCAGTTCTCTAGTGATGTCTTTGGGTGGAGGTCCTCCCCCTGAATCCCTCAACGCTTCTGGATTACCCATTCCATATGGTGGGGGTTCCACTTTGATCCCTATTGGTTGATGCCCTTTTAAAGTCTCATTTATGGCCTCCAAAGAGCATAGTATGGGAGCTATTTCAGGCGATGGTGGTGGCGGCGCTGGCGGTGTTGGCGGTGTCGGCGGTGTCTGCGTCGATGCCCCTCTACCTCGATTTCCTCGAGTCCTAACCATCCTGTATAATTGAATCTGCATCGACCAAAAGTTTGTTAGGGTGAGTTCAAGGACATTTCACATTTGCGCAACTTAAACTAGAAAGAATGGTTAGGCATAAGTTTTTTTTTGCTTGTCTGTAAACAGACGTTACTCTCTTTAGGGAAAGTGGCTAGGTTAGGGTTTAAGCGTCTAAGCTTAATGTCTTCACCTAAGAAAACTATTGACCCTCTCGCCTAGTAGTTATGCTAGCACTGTACCACACTTGCCTATTCCTCAAACTTACCTTCCTAGTGCGTATGCAATCTCCTTCCCGCTTGTCCTAGTCTAAGTCCTTAAACCTTCAATTTAAAACTAATTAATCACTTTAATTAGTTTAAATATGAATCATAAAATTAAATATAATTTAAACATTAATTACTAATGATTAATTATATTTAATTAATACTATTAATTATACTAATAGAATATACTCACTTACCCTTGATTAATCATAATCTTAACATAAAATATTTAATTTAATAGTTAAAGCATACAATATTTAAATAATTAAAGTTTAAGCAAAAAAAAATATTTTGGCAATTTTAAACTAAATCTAAGCAATTTTAAATTTTAAAAATTTAATTACATAACTTTATTTATTTATAATAATAAACAATAAATAATATATATAACATAACTTACAATAAGCAAAATATATAATATAATAATAATAATAATTAAAAAAATAAAAAATATATATAAATGAAAATAAATAATCAAAAACAAATTCTTTCTTTTTTATAACTAAAGCGCGGGCACGCATGAAGCCCACATGTCCCGTTCTTGTTTTTCCCCCATCTTTCCTTAACCTAACCCTACACCCACTCCTTAGCTCTCTCTATCTTAACCCTAAACTTCCTTTTCTCACTCGTTTCTTCTTGCACGGTCCCTGGCTACACGGTCGTCTACCATGGCCTTCTCTCCTGGCTTCTCCTCCTTGTGGTCTGGGTGTTTTGTTTCCGGCTGGAAGAGGGGCTAGTAAGGTACCTCCACTTTCTCTACACCTAGTGTGAGAGTTTCTCCCAACGGTCATAGGGTCGAGACCCATGAGGCCTGTGTAAAGGCCTGTGGCTCGTGCGCTCGACTATGTGTGCTACCCTACCTGCATTTTTCCATTCTTCTGTTGAATTTAATTTCATTTTGTTTCATCAAGGGCACAATAGGTATTTATTTTTATTTTAGGGTTCATTTGGGCCACAGTAGATTAAAGAACCCATTGTTCTTAAGCTAAAAACAACAGCTAATGGTCTGCATTGCACCAGAAAAAAAATAAAATTAATAATCGCTCTACTTTTTTTATAGTTTCTTTTCCTCAGAGACTTGACTCGTTTCATCTCAAATTTCAAATTAGTATTTCTTTTATTCTCACAAATTAGTATGACAGCTCGTTAGTTCATATATGTGGGTGGGTTTAGTAACATGAGTTTAGAATCTCTATTCTGTTGCATTGAGATTTTCTAGAAATAAATTGTGGTGGAGTTTAGAGTACTCGGTTCAACACTCGGTTGCTAGTTTATTAGGGATCGGTTCCCCTGTATTGATTTATGGAGTTTATCTTGGCAAGGTCACTTTACAGTCATCTCTATGGTTTTCATTTGGTGTATTTTTAGTCGTAAATTGGTTCTTTGTTAGTTCTAAGCCTGCTATCTTCTGGTTGTGCTAAAGTGGGTTCTATTGCCAATGGGGTGTCGGTTCACTGGCAAGGTTGATTGAGTATTAAGCCAACTACTAGGGTTTCAATATGGTTTTCATTACTTGAGTGGAAAACCCCAACCCTCATATGGTCAGGGACTGCCCTGCCTTTGAGACATGTGGATGTGAACTAATATGTTTGCATGGGTCTTGGATATGCATTGTGCATAAAGATGCAAATTCGTGGGCTCCTCCTTTGATGGCTTTGGCGTTGGGTAAGGAGGTCACAGGTTCTAGCCAGCGGTAAGCCTAAGCTCAGCTACCTCTGTTGGGAAGAAGGTAAAATGTTTGCTTGTTTATTTATAAACATGTTCAAACATTCCCGGGAAGAATATATATATATATATATATATATATATATATATATATATATATATATGTATTCGTTTACATAGGTTGGTTTATGAGAGGAAGCATGGCGTTGGAGTTGGAAGAGGAAAGGTTGGTGTTGGCTCTTTGTGTAGGGTTTATGTGTTGGTTACCTCTATGTGTTCTTAGCGACTTGATTTTTCTGCTGTTAATGGTAGGGCTCTTTTCCAATAGAACAATATTCAAGTCTACCATATTTGGAAGGCATATAGAAATAGGTTTTGTAATTCATCCTGATATGTACTCTCCAGACTTTAAATAATTAGGCATTCATTTTGTTATATATTCTTGTCTCTAAGAGAATGCTTTGTGCACAATCAATGTCCTATAATATGCCAATCGAGTTCATTGATTTACATCATGAATATATGATGGTGAATCATATAACTATTAGAATAGATATCCAAGCTTGAAAAATTTACCCTATTAGACACCGGTCTATATTTTCTCCGTTTTCTGAAATAGATGTGAAATATTTTGTTTTTGTAGCTCATTATATTATAGCTAAGACTCAGGAGTCAGAGAAGATCAACAACGGATTAGTAGCCTGTCCAATGTTTTCAGTGTCTGAAATTAAAAAAAAATGGTCGCTGAAACATAAAATATTCATGGTAAGAACAAGCTTGGAGAGGGAGGATTTGGCACTATATACAGGGTAACATATGCTAAGAAAACTTCTATTATTTCATGTAATAATTTATTCCATGCTTGCAATTCATGTGCATAAATTTTGCAATTTATTTAGAACATATTCTTCTTTAAAGGTTGTTATGTATCCTACGTATAGGTTGGGATGTTCTGAGCACTAAATACATTGTTTTTCTGTAGGAGAAGTTAACTATGGGAGGTTGTCTAAACATCAACAGCCTGTAACAACCCAAATTGGCACAATCACTAATGTTTTCTCTCTTCTTTATTTGGAAGGTCTGGGTTCCATTCCCATTGACCACCATATCCTACGGGTTTTTTTTTATAAATATTTTTTTCTGAAAGGCTCATTTATCTTTTATGAGGTTTAATCTATCTTGTATGAGGTTTCTTACAGGTTTTTTTTTTTTTACAGGTTTACAGGTGAACAGGTGTTGGTTCTAAAGAAAGAAAATTCAGTTGTAGGTAGGCCCTTAAGGCTCCAGTGCTTCAAACTAAAGCTCTGATACCATGTGTAAGGTCTCTGTCCCCACAGAGCCTTATGAAACACAAGCTAAAATAATGAATAAAAACATATTATATCATGTACAATTTAATCATAACCTATAATCATTTATTATTCAGCATAAATTAGATTTATTAATAGCATGTAAATAAGCTTACGTAACAACCACATAACATCACATATTCATGATAATACATAAATAAAAATACCTTTATCTGATGCTAAATTCTCGATCTCTGGTTGTCCTCTCTGCTACTCTGCCCAAACTCTGCCCAAAACCGAATCTTCCTCCCTACCAGCTAGGAACAGAGCTTGTCTGGCTCCCTAGCTCCAGGATTCCGTGAGGATTCCTGGCCCTTGAGCCCAAAACTCCCAGCAACCTAGTGCATCCCTATAACAATCCACCCAAACTCCAAAACCAGAAAAATATCCAATAGAAAATACATTCCTTCTCCTACAATAATGCTCCAACACCAAATATTTGATATTCGTTATGCTAGTGTGTTGTTTTTTGTTAGCTAAAACATAATCTCCATAGAAAACAAAAAGAATATAGTTGTAGAGAGAAATTATGCAAAGAAACCTCCAACATGAGAGCTCTAAATACAATAAATACAATTATATTCACTTGACAACCAATTATATATATTTTACTGATATAAGTAGTTTCTAATTGACCAAAACCCTAACTACTTTGTGGACCTCCATTCATGAGGTCTCAACCACTAACTAGTTGACATTCTTTAACTAGGCCACTTACATGTATTGATAAGATACTCTATTACCTAGTGGGGTCTTATTTAATAAATATGGTATTCAATGCATTGAGTAAAAAACTATTCCACTAAAAAAACAACTATGCCCTCGAGGTTGGATATGAGGGAAATGGTGGAGAATCTCTCTTGGTTCCCATGTAAAACAATTGGGATATGTATCCTTGCATTGGATCAAAACTTCCTTGATAATTTGCTAGTGAATATGATGTTGTGATTCAAAATGACCTCATGTTGCAATGAAATGGAAACCTCCTCATCTAATTTTGGTTTGACCTTTGCAATTGGACCCAAGCAATTTCTTCAAAAAAGACACATGAAAGACCAATTGGAGCTTAAAATGGTTAAGTTGAGCCAATTTTTAAGCCACTAGACCGATACATTTAAGTATAATATAGAATTTGTAAAAATTATTAGCTAACTTCTGGTGGCACATCTCCTTGAGTGAGGTATTTCATTATGGTTGGAGATGCAAGAACACTTGATCCCCTTCATGAAACTAGCATTCAGAGTGATGTTGTTCAGCCAGTTCCTTCATGTGATTCTAAGCCAACACCAAATTATCTTTGACGGTACAAAGTGATCCAAATTGGATCATTATATTATTTTTCATGTATCTTGATGTTTTCATAGTGGAAAAATGGGAGGAATTAGCTTGCAGGGTCATTTTAATGATAGGTCCCAGTTTGGAAAATTGGGGTTTGAAACCTTCCAGAGTTATTTTGAGGCATCAAATGAAATTTTTTTGGGTAAAAACTTTATTATATTTTTTATATCCCTTGAAATTGATCTACACTCAGAGACCTTTCCAACGATGCAAAAATCACATCAATCGGATCTTGTATGAAAATGTTATGCCTCCCGCAAGTTGACCTACCTTGTTGACCACAATGGTATGGAGGATGCCACATCAATTGTTGTTACTAACGCATAAGGGTATAGACACGTGTGGAATTTAAATAATATTATAGAAGGTCCAAAACCTTATAACAATTGAGTGTTTAGGAAGTTAAAACACTACCTCTAGATGGCTATCAGGCTATGTTAAATACTGGGCCACTAGGAGGAGAAGGGGTTCCACTCTTTTGCATTGTATCATGTTCCATAGCTGAGTAAAACATATGAGATTGGTATTTTGTGAGAATAATAGAGGAGGAGGATAATTTTTTAGCAATGATTCAGGCCACAATGCTAAAAGGTAACTCCATAGTGAGTTCACATTCCTTTGTATGTGTATTTTATAAATAAAGAAAAGAGAGAAGAGCATAGGCCTCACCTTCTAGTTGGGTTTTCTCCCATATTGGGTTTCCTTGGTCAAATATTGTGTTCACTTTTGTGGATGATGTGTATTTCCTACTCTTTGATTTTTATATTTCAATGATTTCTTGAATTCAAGCCATAAGTTAGAGATAATAAATTTGGGATTTAATGAAATAAATCACATAAATATAAGATTTTGGAATTTTATAAGATCTATTGTGACGAATTGTTATACTGGAATATACATGACAATTTAAATATCATATTGGTATCAAAGCATGTTTCTTTGGGTTATTTGTGGGAAGTTGCAGGGATCCAGGAATCGGTTTAAGAAGAAAGTCATATAACCCTAGACATGGTCGACAAGTATGTTCATAACAACCCTCGAGATCTAGAAGAGGAGAGATTTACAAGGCCTGAAGAGAAAGTCACTAACATATCTCAAAATATGTCCCTCCTCATGGAATCTCATGGCTCTAACTCTAAGATCAGATCAAAAGGGAAATCCGAAGATAATGAAGACCCAAAAAAGGAGTTGAGGAAAGAGCCCAAGAAAGAGTGTCCTAGAGTGACTGTCATTAACCCTTCATAGTCACTATTCAATACGGAAGAGAAAGTGGCCATAAATCCATACCAAGGTGATATCAATTCCTTAAAATTGAATCATTAGTTGCAACAACTAGAAGTTTATTTTAGCATTCACCATATAGATGAGGAGAAAAATATATCATTTTCTAGACTGAAGTTAGAAGGTCATACTTTAACCTGGTGGGAAAGTCCAGAGACACTTAGGTTGGAGGGTGATCCACCAATAACTAAGTGGGAGGATTTGAAAAACATCATTAAGTCCCAGTTATATCCTATTGGGTATATAGAGGATTAATGGATCCATTGGAATTACTTCTGGAAAAGGTGAGGGAAGAGTGTGCAAGAGTACACTATCGAGTTCATAAAGATGGACATTGTCACACACCCAAACCCCTAATTATATTTTAGGATATTGGGTATTAAATTTTCTCTTATTCTAATAATCTTGAATCATCTCTATCACAAATCCACTGTCTTTCGCTTGTCAAGATTTCCAATGATGGTAAGTTTGCACAAAACTGAGCTCTGGAGGAAGAGTTATGAGCCTCCGAAGATTCTTTTGTTTACATAGGAAAAGTCTCTCTTGATGCCATGTGGAATCCTCGTGACATTTTAGTGTCCATGACAACTAACATTGTGACACCCTCGTACCAATGAGGAACTAGCCTAAACTACGTAGAATTTCATTCCACGTAGGCCTACAACCATTCGTCACTTGGACCTTCTTTCAACGTGATATTTGCTTCCCTCCGATGAGTATGGTATCAAGGAATATTCCCTCTTGATACCATCCATTCATAGTTTGAGCAATTTGTGCAATCTCATTACCCTGAGCCCAAGGTATCGAGGAATATTCCCTCTACTTTGAACCAATTAAAATTCTTCATTGATATTTCTTAGAATACCGCTCTTTGGTATCCGATTACTTAAGCCTTATTAGGAATAATTAATATTCCCTAATTAATTATCCTTGTAAACTTAATTTTCGCTTAGCCAAATAATTTTCTTAATAATTATGGCCCAGTAATTAATGGGTATTTACCTTTTTTCTTTCTTCCCCTTAGAAGTAGTTTTAGTACTAACTTAATCATTACTCATAAGATCATTATAATTAATTATATTATAATCGGATAAGGTTAACTAAGCCATAACAAACTTAAATTGGTTAACCTTAATTAATGTATATAACTAACTACTTAACATGATAAAGTTATCTAGGCCAACACATACTTAAGTTGATTAACCTCAATTAATGTTTATAATTCACATCCCTCTCCCAGCACACAACTCCACGTTGAATTTCACATGATTTAACATATATATTAATATATGCATATTTATTTATTTACTCGGGAAAAAGGATTAAATATATTCAATTTGATATTTTTTTTATTACTTCAATTCAATCCATTTCCAATGTCTTCGCTATTGATCCCCTCTCTTTACTCAGAACACCAATAGCACAGGGGAAAGGTTTAATGCTATTAAATTATATATGTGTGGGACTTATTAAAACTCTCGCCATCGCTCCAATGGGTTCGGAATTTATTTTCATGCCCCCTTCCAAATACTACAAAGAGTCAATTCTAAAGGTATTGAGCACTGGAAAGGCTTTGAAACTTGTTCCCTTTTATTATATATTAAATTTTATACCAACCCAAGTGATTATTTAACATAATAAATCATTTAAGTAATTAAATCTCCTACACGTGCAATATTAAACATTTATAATATTATAACATTATAATACTATTGAATATTTAAATCAATTTGGATTTGAAAGGTGTGTACCCCTCTCAACACTCTGACCCCAATCACAAGGGAGTAGGGTTTCATACTAATATATTCATTTATAATTTTATAAAACCCATGCCATCGCTCCGACGGCTTCAGGATTTGTTATGAAACTCCCTCCCATCCACTTCAAATAGTCAACTCTGAATAGACTTTCAGTCTTGGTATTTGTGCACTTTGTTCGTAACTCCGAAAAAAAATGTTATATTATAATTCATGAACTCCTTTTTATCTTTACCAAAGGCCAATCACAATATAGCCAGGTTAAATATTATACTATATTTAAATTTTAAACCATATATCTCATCCCAAGATGAAGTCATCGAAGTAAATTCACATGTTCCCTTCTCATTACTCTGATAAACAATCAGGAAAGGGAAAGAGTAATATTAAAATGTGACACAGGCGCACCCGCTAGGCACGTCCGCTCACAGGATCTTTCTTCCTTCCTCGGCCCAAAGAACTGAGAGGTTCTTCTATTTCCCTATTGGGAAATTCTCACCCACAACACTCTCTCGTGGGATCTTCCCTTCTTCTATAGGGAAATCAATGCTAGCCTTTTACTCTGTTATCGGGGTTCCTTCCCATCAGGATTTTGGCACTTGCAATGTCCAAACAACTTACTTTACTGATCCCCGATATGCTCCTTCACTGCCTTATCCCTTCCTGGCTAAGCCTTTAGTCCATGTGACCACTTTCTATAAGACCACAACCTTATATCCCTTTCCATCGGGGTTTCTGACTTCAAAAATCTCGATGCGCTCAAATTCCCGTTAGCCCTCCAGGATAAGCTCTTGGTCCACGTGACCTCCCCTTATATGACCGCAGTCATATCCTTTATCGGGGTTTGAGGTTTCGAGTGTCGAAGTGCACCAAACCTCTTGTCAACAGAATCCCCGATTTCTCGATTCGCAGATTCTCGATATGACATCACCAGGACACCCTTCCACCGTAACCAAAATCAACGACGGTGAGCAGTCGCTGAGATCAATGGCTCCAGATCTTCCTCGAAGTTTCTCGACTTCAAGTGTCGAAATACTTTGGACTTCAATTTCCCCGATTTCACTAATGTTGATTCCCTGATCACTTCGATCTCAGCCACGCGTCCTCTAGGATGGACGATTCTCACCGCTCCTCGCTATTTCGCGATTTGTGATTTCAAAATGCGTAAACACCTCGTCACTAGGTTCCCCAATATCCCGATGACCCAAACACCAATACATGACTTCCTTGTCGGGACTTTTCCCAATGGCTCTGATTGTTGCCACACATCCCCTCAAGACGGACGCTTCAGGTTAACTCTCGGGATTTCACGACTTCTGATGTCTTGGACGCCTCGTCCCTAGGACTTGCAAAATGCCAAACTCTGACTCCCTTCAAATATTTGACACACGTCCCCTCAAGATGGACGGTTCAGGGTTCTCCTCGCAGTTTTGAGACTTCTGATGTCCCGATTTTCATGACCTCGGGAATCTTGATTTCCCGAGTGTTGATATGCCGACTTTCTTAGGATTTCTGACACCTGTCCCAAGTGGATGGACGGTTCAGATTTTCCCTCAGGGTTTTGCCAATCTGCAAATCCAAAACACTTCCTTGTGCGAGTCCCAATGACCGAAACACCGATGGGCTTCTGATTTTCACCACGTGTCCTCTTAAGATGGACGGCTTTGGTTCAACCTCGGAATTTCGAGACTTTTGATGCTCAATGTCACAATTCCTTTGTCAACTTAGAACCCCGATCGTCGAAATGCCGACAGGCTCTCGATGACTGCCACCTGTCTCCTCAAGATGGATGGCTCAGATTGACTCCAGGATTTTCACTATGAAAATTCCTGATCACTCGCCCTTGTGACTCCTAATTTCACGAATGCCGAAATTCCGATGGCCACACCTCTCATTAGAATTTTCCCCCTCTTGTTCACGAAGCTTAAACTCCGTGCAACTCTTGGTTGAAACAACGGCTAACAGGTGTTTGAATGAGACCTGACTGTCCACAATCTCTGGAGCTTGAATTCTGGACACAACCGTAACCCCACTCGCTCCTCTGGAAGATCTAACGGCTGACGGGATTTCACTAATCTTCCCCGCTGATTCCTGACCGTCGATCCCTTCCCTTGACGAGATTGAAAGCCTTATCCCTCCTGATCTTCCACCCAACTCAGAATCTTCACGAAGACTATTGCGTGCAATCCTTGCGGCAATTCTCAACCACTTCCTAGTGTTGAGTTCTCCTGACTCTGCGCACACCTACAACAATAGTCCTTCAATACTTAGCTCAGATTCACAACTGAGACTCTCCTTAGCCTGCGCACTCCTTGCACGGCTCCTGTGCCTATCTACATTATGAAGAAATGAGAACAACCGCTACCTCTCCTGAGCTTTCAGAGACAATCCTCTGAATTCCTTGTCGACGCACTCCCTGTGGACAATTCAACTGCCCTCCTTGCAGGAATCTTGCTCAGACAAAGAAACAATTGAAACTCATTCCTTCTTCCTTCCAGACTTCAAACTCAAACCATGAAATCACATACACAACATATAAAATAAAATGTATAGTAGGAAGCAAACATTCAAGAGCATAATATCAATACACAAAGAACAACACAAACCATGAATTTGAATCAATCTTTCTCTATCAATCCAAATATCAGTACATGGGTGTTTCTACACAACTCTCTGCTTCTCTTCGATGCTCCAATGCTTCTAATTATTCCTGAATAATGTTACAATGCACAAATGAGGGTGTCTATATCCCATTTCCCTCTTTCTTCCTAAACTGTCTAATCTAGAATTAAAACTCTATCTACCTGCATTAACTACTATAAATGCCTCCATCTACTTCAGACGAGAGCATATGGTTCGAGGTCTGATTTCATTACACCAGGTGCGCCTCTTCTTAAATGACTTCATTTAAGATGGCGCATCGAAATCCAGGAAATTTCAAAAATTTGTGCTGGCGCTTGTCCAGTTGTCCACTTGCATTCCGCACTGGCCTTCTTGCTGTGAGAGATGCTCCTGCATCATACTCCCTTGCTTGAAAATTTTCATGTGCTCCTGTCCATGAGCTCCTACACGATCTGTCCATGCTTCAGAATCTCTGCTTCAGTCTCCCAGCTGGCATCTTCAACTGGATGACCCTTCCATTTGACCAAATATTCAAAATATTCTTTCCTTCTGGTCTTCTTACCCACTTGTTTATCCAGTATCTTCTCCATCTATGGCTTCTCTGCAACTGGCATATACTTTTGCCCCTGAACCTCTGGTTGTTCACCACTTTTTCCTGCTTCCTCAGCTTTGTATGGGTATAAATCTGAGACATTGAATATCGGAGAAATTCCGATTCCATCGGGTAATTCAATATCATAAGCATTCTCTCCCATTTTCTTCAAGACCTTGCATGGTCCAACTTTCTTCATTTTCAATTTATTGTATGTTCCTCTCGGGAACCTTTCTCTTCTCAAGTGTGCTAGAATCAACTCACCAACCTCAAATTGAAGTTGTCTTCGATGTTGATCTTCTCTTCGCTTATACTCCTGACTTGAATTCCGCAGTCGCTCCTTCACTCGGCTGTGAAGTTCTTTCATTGCCTCCGCGAATTCTTCTGCACTAGCGCTCCTAGTAGCAGTCTATTCCGAATCTCTCAATTCAGAAACTCCTCTCGGCTGCGTGCCATATACAATCTGGAATGGACTCTGGCCTATGCTCTTGTTCATTGATTCATTATAAGCAAACTCTTCCTGTGGAAATACATTTTCCCAACTGCTGTGGTGCTCCGCCACCAGGCTCCTCAGCAAGTCTCCCAGACTTATGTTGAACGCTTATGTCTGTCCATCCGTCTGAGGATGATAAGCTTAACTAAACAAGAATTTAGTCCCCAGCTTCTTCCATATGTCCTCCAAAATATCCATAAGAACTTTGTATCTTTGTCTGAAACAATACTCCTTGGTAAGCTGTGAAGTCGAACGACTTCTTTGAAAAACAGATTCGCGATGTGTGTCGCGTCACTGGTTTTCTGACATGGGATAAAATGTGCCATCTTGGAAAATCTATCCACTACCACAAAGATCGAATCAAATCCTCTTTGCGTCCTTGGCAATCCCAATATGAAATCCATGCTAATTTCATCCCACGGCCTCTTAGGTATGGGGAATGGTTGATAAAAACCTGCATTCTGCTTCCTTCCCTTTGAATGCTGGCAAATTCTGCATCGGTCTACAAATCTCTTGACCTCTACTCGCATCCCTGGGAAAAAGTATGACTCGCTCAGCTTTGTGAATGTCTTATCATGACTGAAGTGTCCGATCAATCCTCCGCTGTGTTTTTCCTTTAACAGATTCTCCCTCATGGAGCAATTTGGAATACACAATTGATTTCCCTTGAACAACAATCCTTCCTGGATCACGTACTCTATCCACTAGCTTCTGTCTCTGAGAACTGGGTTCTCAGCTGCTCCATACGCTTCTTTAAAATCTAGATCATCTGCGTACATGTCTCTGAGATCATCAAAACCTAGCGTCTTGACTTTGAACTCCTGCAACAGCAAACACTTCCTGCTCAAAGCATCATCAACTTTGTTAGCAGTACCAGAAATATGTTTAATCAAAAATGTGAAATTCTTCATGTATTCAACCCATTTAACATGCCTCTGATTCAACTTTTCCTATTGAGTCACAAACTGCAATGCATGGTTATCACTATACAAAACAAATTCCTTTGGAATCAAATAGTGCCTCCATTTCTTCAATGCCTGGATGATGGCATAAAACTCCTTATCGTATGTGGAATACTTCACCTTCACTTCATTCAGCTTCTCGCTGAAATATGTAATTGGTTTGTCATATTGACTTAATATTTCTCCTATGGCAAACCCGCTTGCATCACATTTTACCTGAAATGTCTTTCGAAAATCCGGTAACACCAGAATTGGTTGTTCCATAATTTTCCGTTTCAACAAATTGAAACTATTCTCAACCTCTTCAGTCCAGTGAAAATATTTATGTCTTTTCTTCACTGTATCCATCATCACTGCACTAATTCCACTTAAATTCCTAATGAATTTTCACTAGAAACTAGCCAAACCATGAAAACTTCTCACCTCAAATATGTTCCTCGGTGATGGCCAATTCTTGATCACCTCCACCTTATCTGGATCCATCCTCAACTCATTTGCCGAAATAACAAATCCAAAGTAAATGAGTTCTGTCTTCATGAATGAGGACTTCTTTATGTTTATCAGTAGCTTCTCTTGTTGTAATCTCTTCATCACAATGGCTAAATGCTTCAGATGTTCAGCTTTCGTTTTACTGAAAATCAGTATATCATCCAGATATACGATAACAAATTTTTCGATGAAATCCTTCAGTACTCATTCATCAACCTCATAAAGGTACTTGGCGCATTTGTTAAGCCAAACGACATAACAAGCCATTCATACAAACCTTCATTTGTCTTGAATGTTTTTTTCCATTCATCACCTTCTCTCATGCGGATCTGGTGATATACACTCTTCAAATCAATTTTTGAAAAAAAAATTGCTCCACTTAAGCAATCCATCAAATCATCCATTCTTGGCAATGGGAATATGTACCTAATAGTTATCTTGTTAATCGCCCTTGAATCAGTGCACATCCTCCAGCCTCCATCTTTCTTCGGACTAAGTACCGTCGGAACAACACACGGACTCAAGCTTTCCCTGACCAAACCTTTGTCCAACAAATCCTGGACTTGTCTTTTGACCTCTTCATTCTCTTGCGGTGTTAATCTATACACGGATTTGTTTGGTAAACTAGATCCTGGTATGAGATCAATGTGATGACTCACGCTTCTCATTGGTGGCAACGAATGAGGTAATTCATCCACTACAATATCAACGAACTCTTCCAGTAGTTCCTGAACTTCTTCTGGTAAATCATCCACTCTTGTGCTGGTCAAAACAATTCTCAGTTTTCTGACCACAAAGAATTGTGGATCCTCCTTCTTCTTAACCTCCGTAAGAAATTCCTTCCCAGTCATGAGAAGTACTGTATTGCTTACTTCCGACATCACCTCTTTATCCTCAATTTGATGCAACATATGAGTTCTCCCATTCTTCTCTAGGGTGTATGTGTTCATCCTCCCATCATGAATCACATTTCTATCATATTTCCATGGTCTACCCAACAATAGATGACAAACATCCATAGGAATAACATCACATAAAATCTTATCATTATATCCTCTTATCTTAAATTCAACTAAACATTGTTTAGTGACATTTACCTGATGTCCTTTTTGTAGCCACGGAAATTTATATGGACTTGGATGATCAGTCGTCTCCAGCTCCAGCCTTTCTACCATCTCAGTTGAAACAAGATTATCCGTGCTACCGCTGTCCACAATGACCTTGCATGCCCAACCCTTGGTCTTGCAAGCTGTTCTGAAAAGTCTGGTCCTTTGGACTGAACTTTCTACTTCTTTCTCTGGTGTCAAAAGGACTTTTCGCATCACCAGTGATCTTCCAACTTCAGCATATTCTGCCTCAACATATCGCCTCTGTGTCTCGGCGATGTGAGTCTCTCCAACCTCTTTCTTTTTCTCTGGACACTCATAAGACTTGTGCCCATTCTTTCCACATGTGAAGCATGTGATTACTCCACCTCTTCCTCTTCCTCTACCTCTGGTGTGAGGAAACCTATTATTATCAACATATCCTCCTCTCTGCTCAGTATGTTGTTCTCTTTTCTCAGCATATCACCCTCACTGTGAACTTCCACCTCTCTCAGTACAAGTTTGAGGTTTCTTCCAGTCGTCCCTGGGCTTCTGGGTTCTTTCCTGGGAAACTGCTTTGCCTCTGGGATGACTTCTACCTCGGCCTCTTTGACTCTTATTTCGGCCCAGCTTCTCTTCCGCTTTCAAAGCCATTTGATAAGAATCCTCTACCGTTCGGATGGTTTCCATGCTAATTTCATCCTGAATCTCATATCTCAGGCCATTCATATATCTCGCAACTTTCTCATCATTACTTTCACGATGACCTGCCCTGATATTCAACCTGTAAAACTCTTCAGTATATTCCTTTACTGTCATCAACTTTTGTCTCAGGGTCTGCATCCTCCTGAACAAACAAATTTGATATTCCCTGGGAATGAATTTTGCCTTCATCTTTGCAATCATCCTGTCCCAACTCTTAATTTTCTTCTTGCCTTGGCAATGCCTGTCATCTTGTAGTTCATCCCACCACAAGGTTGCATGTCCTTTTAATCTCGTGACAGCATGCCTGACTTTCTTGTCCTCTTCGACATCTTCATAGTCAAAGTAAGTGTCTAGAGCTCTAATCCAGTCTAGAAGCTCTTCCACATCCAGATTTCCCTCATAAACGAGAATGTCCATTTTTACCTTTGTACTCATTCTTGCAATATCTTTAAGTAAGCGTTCACTTGTTGCATCTTCCGTTGGGATTTCTTCTTCTCCATGTCCAACATCATCTTCATTTTTGGATTCACTGATATCTCCTGCATCAGCTTTTCGCCTTTGTCTTATATCCATGTCCACAATCATAGAGCGTAAGTTATGCAGTTCTCTTTCTACTTCTGGATTCTGTACTTGCCTACCCCTTCCTCTGGGTGTTTCCCTTTCCTCCCATGAATCGGGTGATTGCCTATCCCTTCTCCTCGACGGCATGGTGAAATTCTCCTTCCCTTCCCTGCTATAGAAAGCAAAGACTCCTTCTTGTGCTCTGATACCACTAGACGCAGGCGCACCCGCTAGGCACGTCCGCTCACAGGATCTTTCTTCCTTCCTCGGCCCAAAGAACTATGAGGTTCTTCTATTTCCCTATCGGGGAATTCTCACCCACAACACTCTCTCATGGGATCTCCCCTTCTTCTATCGGGAAATCAATGTTGGCCTTTTACTCTGTTATCGGGGTTCCTTCCCATCGGGATTTTGGCACTTGCAATGTCCAAACAACTTACTTTACCGATCCCCGATATGCTCCTTCACTGCCTTAACCCTTACTAGCTAAGCCTTTAGTCCATGTGACCGCTTTCTATAACACCACAGCCTTATATCCCTTTTCGTCGGGGTTTCTGACTTCAAAAATCCCGATGCACTCAAATTCCCATTAGCCCTCCAGGCTAAGCTCTTGGTCCACGTGACCTCCCCTTATATGACCGCAGTCATATCCTTTATTGGGGTTTGGGGTTTCGAGTGTCGAAATGCACCAAACCTCTTGTCAACAGAATCCCCGATTTCCCGATTCGTAGATTCCCGATATGAAGTCACCAGGACGCCCTTCCACCATAACCAAAATCAACGACGGTGAGCAGTCGCTGAGATCAACAGCTCCAGATATCCCTCAGGGTTTCGCGACTTCAAGTGTCGAAATACTTTGGCCTTCGATTTCCCCGATTTCACTAATGTCGATTCCCCGATCACTTCGATCTCGGCCACGTGTCCTCTAGGATGGACGGTTCTCGCCGCTCCTCGTTATTTCGCGATCCGTGATTTCAAAATGCATAAACACCTCGTCACCAGGATCCCCAATATCCCAATGACCCAAACACCGATAGATGACTTCCTTGTTGGGACTTTTCCCGATGGCTTCGATTGCTACCACACGTCCCCTCAAGACGGACGCTTCAGGTTAACTCTCAGGATTTCGCGACTTCTGATGTCTTAGACACCTCGTCCCTAGGACTTGCAAAATGTCGAACTCTGACTCCCTTCAGATCTCTAACACGCATCCCCTCAATATGGATGGTTCAGGGTTCTCCTCGCGGTTTCGAGACTTCTGATGTCCCGATTTTCAAAACCTCAGGAATCCCGATTTCCCGAGTGTCGATATGCCAACTTTCTTAGGATTTCTGACACCTGTCCCAAGTGGATGGATGGTTCAGATTTTCCCTCGGGGTTTTGCCAATCTTCAAAGCCAAAACACTTCCTTGTGCGAGTCCCGATGACCGAAACATCGATGGGCTTTCGATCTTCACCACGTGTCCTCTTAAGATGGACGACTCTGGTTCAATCTCGGGATTTCGAGACTTTTGATGCCCGATGTCACAATTCCTTTGTCAACTTAGAACCCCGATCGCCGAAATGCTGACGGGCTCTCGATGACTGCCACCTGTCTCCTCAAGATGGATGACTCATACTGACTCTGAGATTTTCACTATGAAAATTCCCGATCACTCGCCCTTGTGACTCCCAATTTCGCGAATGCCGAAATTCCGATGGCCACACCTCTCGTCAGAATTTTCCCCCTCCTGTTCATGAAGCTTAAACTCTGTGCAACTCCTGGTTGAAACAACGGATAACGTGTGTTTGAATGAGATCTGACTGTCCACAATCTCTGGAGCTTGAACTCTGGACACAACCGTAACCCCACTCGCTCCTCTGGAAGATCTAACGGCTGACGGGATTTTTCTAATCTTCCTTGCTGATTCCTGACCGTCGATCCCTTCCCTTGACGAGCTTGAAAGCCTTATCCCTCCTGATCTTCCACCCAACTCTGAATCTTCACGAAGACTCTTGCGCGCAATCCTTGCGAAAATTCTCAACCACTTCCTAGTGTTGAGTTCTCCCGACTCTGCGCACACTTACAGCAGCAGTCCTTCAATACTTAGCTCAGATTCACAACTGAGACTCTCCTTAGCCTGTGCACTCCTTGCATGGCTCCTGTGCCTAGCTTCATTTTGAGGAAATGAGAACAACCGCTACCTCTCCTGAGATTTCAGAGACAATCCTCTGAACTCCTTATCGATGCACTCCCTGCGGACAATTCAACTGCACTCCTTGCAGGAATCTTGCTCAGAAAGAGAAACAATTGAAACTCATTCCTTCTTCCTTCCAGACTTCAAACTCAAACCATGAAATCACATACACAACATATAAAAGAAAATGTATAGCAGGAAGCAAACATTCAAGAGCATAATATCAATACACAGAGAACAACACAAACCATGAATTTGAATCAATCTTTCTCTATTAATCCAAATATCAGTACATGGGTGTTTCTACACAGCTCTCTACTTCTCTTCTATACTCCAATGCTTCTAACTATTCCTGAATAATGTTACAATGCACAAATGAGGGTGTCTATATCTCGTTTCCCTCTTTCTTCCTAAACTGTCTAATCTAGAATTAAAACTCTATCTACCTGCATTAACTACTATAAATGCCTCCAACTACTTCAGACGAGAGCGTATGGCTCGAGGTCTGATTTCATTACACCAGGTGCATCTCTTCTTAAATGACTTCATTTAATATGGCGCATCGAAATCCAGGAAATTTCAAAAATTTGTGTTGGCGCTTGTCCAGCTGTCCACTTGCATTCCGCGCTGGCTCGCTTGCTGTGAGAGATGCTCTTGCATCAAAATGCATCCAACTTTATAATGTCCATGCCATCGCTCCTATGGCTTCGAAATTCATTCTCATTCACTCTCCCTTCTTCTCCAAAGGTGGGAATCCAAAGACCAATCACCCACGAGCTTAGTTTAATATTAAATAACATATTTCTTAAAACACATTGGTCTTCTCACTCTAAACAATTGGCCCATTCTCTATGTTCTAAAAGAAAGGATTATTCGATAGTAATGTTTGTAAATATTGTATAAATATTTTCAAGGTAGGAGGATTTTTATAACTCCAAGTATTTGAGCACTAATAATTAAAAAACACTCTAATATTCATGTTTCTTCAGGATCAATGTTAATTCTATAAACGGGGAAAATATGAGCATAGTTAAAACCTTTTTTCACAGAGGAAAGGGATTTCATATTTCCATTTTTCATGCACAGAGAAAATGTTCAATTTAAAGCTTTGTTTCATTAAACCTATAACAAAAAGGAAATGAAATCTATTCCTTATTTTCCAGTCTTTTAAAAATAATAAAATAAAATCTTAATTCAAGGAAATATCTCTATTCTGGAAATTAAAAACATAATTATGTATCTTCCTCTTCATGGTTAAATGAGTAGGTTTCTTTCCTTATTACTTTGTTTTACTATTCTTACCAAATTTGAGGGGATTGGTCCTAAGACAAAGATTTACCTCCACAATAAATTCGATATTTCTACCAGGC
>JZKD02S1067987.1:170747-196796 GCA_000966675.3 Picea glauca
TCAGACAGAGAGATCCCTCTCTGAGTCTTGGAGGGCTAGATCCAAGACTCGAAGTGGTTTTGATGTTGCCTTTGTGACTGCCTTACAGCCTTGGGAAAATTACAGAGTGCTAACACAATGTAAGAGCTTGTGTAGATGATTGGCTTCCTTGTCTTGTCGTCGTATTCCTTCCATTCATCAATATTTTTATCTGGTAAAAATTTTTGTATTCCCCACAATGCGTTTTCCTATGAAGTATTATCTTCCAGGAACTTGAATTTTTTTGATCCATCAACCTTATCTTCCATCATAGTTATGTTCATCATATTTTTAGATTCTTCACAAGCCCTTGTTAACTGGGATAGAAAACCTAATGGCTAGGATAGGATAGCAACCTTAGGTTTTTTTGGGCTTATGAATGCCAACAATAAGCCTTGAAAGTAAGAATAACACAGGTAATCTTGAAGGCTTCTTCAAAGAGCTGCTAAAACCCTAAAAACAAAAATCTACAGAAATTTGCGAAACACTAGAAACCCTAGGGACAAATTTTCAAAATGCTTGTAATTTCACTCCGAGAGTCTTTGTAGGTGTGCTAGAGAAGGTTGTACTCTCCTATGTAAAACATTTCCTCAACGTCCAACTTTTAGGGGATAAAACACCCAAAAGAAGAGGGTTGTATGAATTTTTATGGAAACCCTAGGAGGGTTGTACGGTTATGCAAAAGAGGAGCGATGACTGGTAAAAGATTGTAGCTTGTGAAATGGGTTGTTCAAGACCTATGCTCTGATACCATGTTGATTTTTAAATAATCTAGGATTAAGCATGAAGCTCATTCAATTTTATCATTTTACTTAAACCATAGACAATTTGTTGCAGCAACCAAGATCACAAGAAGAAACACCATGCACAAGTACACAAGAAGTATCCTGGGAATCCTTTCTCAAAAAGGGAAGAAAACCCATCCAATCATTTTCTATATTATTCAATGGAAATACCTCCACCACCATAAACACCTAGAACACAAAAGGGTGTTCACAAACCCTAGAAGACTAGCGCCCAAGAGAGGTGCACACTTTTCCCAAGAAGATGTACTTGCTAAAATTTCCAAACTCACACTTCAGATATGATTCCTCAATGGGGAATTTACCTTTACTATATTAGATCGAAACTGTCAAAAGAAGTGTCTATTGGCACAATCAATATGACCTCTCTAACTCACAATATAGTTAATAATAACTAGATTAATTATATTTTACATTAATTATCTATTATATTAAGGTGGGACTGACCTGTACCCTTTACATTACAATTAGGGTTATAGGTAAGTCTGAATCTTGAACAATATATAAAGGGATCTCATACACCCACTAGTGCTCAGCCACTAGGGGCACATCCATAGGGATGTCCATATCTCTATCTCATTGTGTCTCATAGGACAACCACACTCACTAGTGCTCAGCCACTAGGATCATGTTCTCCTATTCTCATCCACATGCACGTCCAACTCAACAGATGTTCTTTCCCATTGCATTACACAGGAGATTAATTTGGAGTTCATCATATCAAATATCTTCTCAGAGGAGGCTAATACATTGTCTTCATCTCTATCTCATAATGATGCACCCAGCTCATGGGAATTCACACATACATCTTGTGCTCATCCACAGGCATGTCCAACTCAGCAGATCTCCTTTCTCATTGCATTACACATGAGAATCATCTAGAGTTCTTCTCAACTCTCTCTAAGGATGAGGCCATCACTACGTTCCATTTATGTCTTGGATAGGAAACCACACACCCAACTCATGGGCTTTCTCTCAGGTCGACTCAATCAGTCTATGTCCTGGAGGACGTATCACGTTGTTGTAATCATCAACACTTCTTATATAAGAAATCCTTCGATCCCTTCCTTTCAGGCATCTGTACACACAAGGAAGTCCTTGTTTGGGTTTGCAATATTCATCATGGATGCATTGGTTAGAAGGTATTTCAGTTGTTGGAATATCTCTTCACATTTTGATGTCCAAATGAATTTAACTCCCTTTTTCTGGAGGGAGGTGATTGGGAAACCAATCTTGAAAAATCCTTTAATGAACCTTATATAGTATATTTCTACGCGCATAAAGGATATTATATCAGATACATCTTTTGGGGTAGGCCAATCCATAATGGATTTGATCTTTTCAGGATCAACTGACACTCCTTCTTCAGAGATAACATGGCCTAAGTAATGGACTTGTTTTTGGAAAAAGTCACACTTACTAATCTTTGCATAGAGTTGATATTCTCTTAGCACCTGAAGCACTAACTTGAGATGGTGTTCATGCTCTTCCCTATTATTAGAATAGATTATGATATCATCAATGAAAACCAGCAAAAAAAAATTCCAAGAACTTACTCAGTACATTATTCATTAAGCACATAAAGCTAGTTGGTGCATTGGTAATCCCAAATGGTACCACCACAAATTCATAGTGCCCATATCTTGTACTAAAGGTTGTTTTGTGGATACCTTCATCCTTAATTAGTACTTGATGGTATCCAGAGCTCAATTCAATCTTGGAGAAAATTGTAGCACCCCTTAATTGGTCAAACAAGTCATCAATCCTTGGCAATGGATACTTACTCTTAATGGTCATCTTATTGAGTTGTCTATAGTCTATGCACAACCTGAGTGTGCCATCCTTATTCTTCACAAACAAAGATAGTGCTACCCAAGGAGAGATAGTATACTGAATGTAACCTTTGTCCAACATCTCCTTTATTTGTAGTTTGAGCTCAACTAGCTCTGGTGTACTCATTCTATAGGGTGTTCTAGACATTGGCACCGCTTCAGGTACAAGTTCTATTGAAAAGCCAATATCTCTTCTTGGAGTTAGACCTGGTACCTCTTCTGAAAACACATATTTATAGTCTCTTAATATACGATGGTCCTCTAGGATTGGTTTATTGTCCTCAACAGATTTCAGCACTTGTATTGCATACAATGGACATCCTTTTTTGCAATACTTCTTCACTTAAAGGGATGATATTTGTCTCACTAAGACATGCTTTTTAATTCCTTGTAGGTTTATTTTCCTCCCTTCTTCATCTTCACACTCTAAAGTTTTATTATAAAAATCCAACTTGGCTTTATGGGAAGCTAACATGTCCATGTCAGTCAATAGGTGATAAGATCCTAAAGGAAGCATGTTTAGGGTCGCTTGGGTGGAAAATCCATTCATAATGAATTGGAATGCTGGTATTCTAATATCCCTAGGCTGAACCCAATTATAATGTAAATGAAAATGTACTTAAGCTAGTGAGTTGCTTGATATCATTCTGTATGCACATTTCATGGCATAGTGTGCGCTTGTACTGGGTAGTAAAATGATGAAATGGGCATATTCCAGGATACCGAGCGCAACATCTTAAGTGCACGTGATATTGAGACCAACGAGCCTTTGTGTTTATTTTTTATTTTATAGGTTGGTGAGCCAGTTATTATAAGCTAGGAGGCCTATTTTTATATTAGGCCAAAGAGCCTAGATATTAAAGATCAGTGTGCCTATTTTTGTATATGTCTCATAATTAATATAAAATACATCATTGCACGCAGAACGACCATGATAAAAATATGGGGGACTAAACTCCACTAGTTAGGGAAAGGGAGGGCCAAAAGTTAAGGAAAAGGGCTAAGCTAGGGAGCTTAAGAATAAAAAGGAATATTATATTAATATTTCTTAAATCATAAAGTATGGATAATTATTTTATCCTAAGTTCCAAAGTTGGGGACAAGTGGGCCAAAGTAGCTCCCAACATGACAAGTGTCAAGTTGGGGACATGCATACATATTGTGGGGACTTAGTTCATTTTCCCATATTTTCCATGATTGTTTCCATCATTCAGTCATCTAGTCAATCATCCATGAGCATGCACACACCCATTGAGATATCCTTCGTATCTTCATGACTATACCTGAACCTATATCCATAGCCATACTTGTTTGTGTAGTTGATTAGCTAGGGAGATGGACTAAAGAAGCGGGTTGTCAAGCCTGTGGGATAATGAAGAAGCAGGTTTTCAGGCCCGTGGGATATTGAAGAGGCAGGTTGTTAGGCCCGTGAGAAATTTCTCTCTGGGTGAGAGAATTGTTGGGAATTGATTTCTTGAAGGTGTCAAACTGCAAATACAAGGTTGTGATACTTCATGTCTGACCTATTGTTGAAGCCCTAGAAGGGAAGTGGGGCAGTCAAAGGACTGTTGAGAAGAGAAGGGGCACACTTCCTGGGGTGGGACAGGCATGTGGGGAATGAGATATTGTAGGATGTTAGTTTGAGTAGGCACCTGTGACAGAGTCTTTCCTGTTTTCCATGAGCCATTAGCCTGGTTAGGAACCCTTTACCTGGGTGGAGTTTAGTCCCAGCTCGAGGGTGACTCACTGTTCAAAGTGATGAACAGTGTGGTCTAAGGTTGGGAGGCTCATGGAAGTTCTGCACACAGTTGGTGATATTATTACCAAGATAAGTGTCAAGTGTGTGATAAATTTACATGCTGCATTATTATTTCTGTGTTTATTTTTATGGGTATTGTTGTATATGTTGCATGTATATGATTACTGTTATTTTAGTGTGAATCCATGTATTTACAGATGTATTGGTATGTTTAGATTTTAAATATAATTCTTCTGCAAGAGTTATGTGTGTATATATTTTAATTGCATGTGGTTCAAAAAATGTATGTGGCATAGCTCAGTTAGATGTTGGGTATGTTACAGTATGTTCTGCAGAGAGAATAAAAGAGTTCTCTGGTGTAGCGTGGCCCGGCCTGGGTGGTCGGGGACATTACAAAATCATATCAAATCTAAGTAAAGCATCTGAGTAGTGGCATTGCCCGGCCTGTTGGTGGTCGGGGATGTTACAGTATGGTATCAAAGCTTCAATTTTCAACACTGAGCCTGGATGGGCCGAGAAATTTAAGTTGAAGAAAAATTTCACGGAGGATTTATTTCGAAGTGGCCAAATTTTGAGTTGTAGAATGTCCATGATAAATTCTATAAAGAAGGACGCGGAATTGGGAAAAGCCCCAATTTATGTTGTTAAATTCATAGAAAAATTGAGAAATTCAGCTAAGTGGTGAGATATTACTGGTTTAATATCTGTTTTAGCAAATTCGGACCAAAAATGGATCAAATTTGAAGTTACAGTAAATCCATGCCAAATGGAGTGAATTTAGTAATTGAAATTCTCAATTCATGACTTAAGCTTGGGAAAAATCTGTTCCAGAAATGTCAACCTACAACAATTTGTTGTTGTAGAGGTTGATTTGGTGTTATCGGGGTGAAATTGAAATATTTCATGGTTGCAAAATGTCTATGGTAGATTGGGGAAAACGTTAAGCAAAAGCCCCAATTTCTGCAGCGGAATTTAGAAGGAATTGATGCGCATAAAAATGAATGTGCATAGGTGGGCGCACTAAAATGCATGATGCGCAGTGAAAATTGTGTAATAGGTAAAATTTGGCACTACGCGACAAGATATTGGCGTGCTGGTGCATGCGCTAAGTTTTGGTTTCACGCTGAAAAATGTTAGTGTGCAAGTGTGCGCGCTAAATTTCGGTGTTGCGTGGAAAAATGTTAGTGTGCGGGTGTGCGCGCTAAATTTAGGCACCACGCGGAAAAATGTTGGTGTACAGGACCGTGCGATAAATTTACAATTGTGTGGTGTGCACACACATAATAATGATGTGTGTGGTGTGCGCAGTGTTGGCAGAGCACAGAGGAGTTTTGTTGGTGTGCGTGCAATGTGGGTACGTGTTGTCATGCGACAATTTAGTTAGTGGTGTGCGGTGGAGACGTACTAAACTTTGTCATGGTGCAGCGTGTAGAGTATAATGCACACGGAATATCAGCGCACGATAGAAAAATTGCACGAAACAAGTAATAGTGCAAGAACCAAAACTGTGCGTGGTGGATATTGGCGCACGACATAAAAGTAGTGCGCGCAAGTTATTGGTGCGACAGAGAAGTGATACACAGTGGTTTTAAAGTGTGTGAAGAATTATTTACCTTGTGTTGTTTTTGCGCATGATAAAACTGGGTTATAGGTTGATATATGTGCGTGCGAAGTTGTTTGAAGGGTGAACAATGGCAGAAAACCAATGATTTTCTACAATGTTTTATATCATTTGAACGTCATCTTTTTACAACGCGTTTTTTAGGGCTTTAAGAGCATTTTTAGAAACTAAGAAACCAGGAAACATAGGTGTAAGAAAGGTACACTCTGTCTCTATAGTTCAAATAAAATATCTCAGAGAGAGATTTCTAATGGTGTAAATTGTTCTTCAAACGAAGCTTTTATGATAAAGTTACAAAACAAACAGTGGAGGGTAAATTTTAAGACCCATCTAACTTCAAAGAGCCATAACTTTCTGCTCCAGAATCAGATTGAGGCACATGAGCCATCAATAGAAATATATTGAACCATAGAAAACATTCCAAGAGCTGAATTAAATTTTTGGGCATTTTAAAAGTGTTTAATATGTAAAAGAAGGTACCTATAACATATCAGTTACAATATGGCATTTTGGCCTAGAACTTCGGTCGGTTGTAACTAATAGCCCGGAACCTAGAAAAAGGTGAAACTTAGACAAAGTGTCCATAATATGTATATAAAGAAACCCAATGGAGATCCCACGAAAATTTTAATGGATTAGGTGAAAAAATGCATATTTATAGCGCAGAGTTGTGCCAAGTTGAAGAATGAACAGAAAAGTTATTGGGCAATTTTCAAATAGCCATAACATTTTGCTCAAGACTCAGAATTGAGCATGGGAGTAGGCGTTGGAAAGGTATCGGACAATAGAATATAATTATTCACCCAAAAAATCGATTTGGGCATTAATTTTCACAATATATCAGAAGAATAATTATGATGCATTATTGGAACAAAATTGTACATAATTTCATAAATATGTTAAATTATTTAGCATAAAAAATTTAGTTGGCTACACATTTTTGCTGAGTCCAAAAATTTAGTTCTTAAGAGGGGAGAACATTGGAGTTTAGTTAAAAATAAGCAGAGGTACTCAGAGAAAGAGTGGTATGACATAAATATTTCATAAGATGATCAGAAACCAAGACCTCAAAAATGTCAAGATATGAATCTGAGTATAGCCATAAAGTTTTGGGAAGCCACTATAGGAAGTCCTCGCATGTTAGTCAAGTATTCAATGGAATTTGGACAGAGGAATAGATCATGTAGTGAATGAATTAGTGAAAGTATATTCACTCCTAAATAAAACAATAAACAGATTAAGCAATACATTGGAGTCATATCTATTATAAAATGAATGGACTATCAAAATGATAGTAATCAGATAAAGAAAGAGGCTTAATGCATATATTGATAAAGAGTGCATCGTATCCAGGGACTTGCTATGAAATTACAGAGTAATACTTCCCTTATAGTTATCAGAGTGTGCAGTGGAAGCATGGTATGAAGGGAATCAATAGGGCATGATAGAAGTGGATTGTGCAAGATTGAAATAAGATTGGTCAAGATAGGGGAAAGTAATAGCCAACAAGCAAATCCAAGTGTTGATATGATAAGGAAGGGATAAATCAAGTAACTCAAGAAGGAAGTTGGTGTTAACTATCAAAGGTTACTCAGAAAACATGACCGGAATATAATTGAGTCATGTAGGAGTTGGATTAGAGGGATCCAAATAATAGTAGAATGTTGAAAATTAATATCAGCATAATATGTAGTTACAAGTCCATGAACATCCTAGGATAATGGAAGAGGAAATCATGAGATAGATATCAAGCTAATGGGAATGCAGGAAAACACTCCAAGAGGGAAAGCGATTATAAGAGATCCTTGTTGATACATTCCAAAGGTATTAAGGATATTTCCACAATGGCATAGAGATGTCAAAGCCATGAAAGACTTAAAAGTGAAATGAATCTTTGTAGAGAGTCAGTTAAGAACTATGAAAATGAAAATGGTTCTATGCTTGGTTTTGAATGTAAAAGAGATGGTGCCTGAGAAGAATCCATCTCAAATGGCATGGAGCCATGAGTGACATTTCCAGGGGTGGAAGTATCACTTGAAATTGGTTGGTAAATTAAAATCAGTATTAAGTGATTTTAATTAATTCTATGTAGCTAGAGAATGAGGCATATGTGCATCCCTACAGTATGATAAGAGTTTGGCTATGCAAACCAATTTTGAGGCTAGTTGGTAAGTAGTGGAGAAGGGTGGAAGAAAACCCAAATACTAAAGTATTCAGTCCAGAAAGAGCCGAAGTAGTTTAGTATGAAAAATAAATGGATGTTGAATATCCAAAGTCTATAAGACAACATGATGGGAATTATAATTCATCCAAGTATGAGTTGGGATAGATGGATCTAGGAAATAAATAAAAGTTGAAGTTTAATAACAATTTAGTATTTGGATGGAAAAGAAAAGGTAGCCAAGATTTATTTGGCTAGCATGTGCTCAAATCATAAATAATCAAGAACGATGGTTGCGGTGAAGAGCACACAAAGATTCATGAATATAGAAGAATGGAAAACTTCTGGGATAAACAAGGAAACATGATTCAGGAAGAAAGAAGTTGTTGCAATTACTGTAGCAACAAGTATTTTATGGTTGGTTGGGATAGCCATAAAGTGAGAATGCTTGCATGTTTGCAAGTGTTGTTGATAATCATGTTGTTGCATATGTAAGGAAGCAACAAAAAGTTGGAATGTTTATTATAAGGATGATAAATAGGCATGAAAGATTCTATTTTCATCACCCAATTAGGTAGCATTAAATTCATTTAATGGAATCTATGCAGGTAAGTATTTATCTTTTGAAATTATGTTGCAAAATTGCCAAAGAGAAATTCAGGTAAGAATTTCCCCAAATTGAATTTTTGCAATATGCAATAGGGTATTGTTTAAGTGCATTGACATGATTAAGTTACCACTAGGTGTGGTAAAGGCTAGAGGCYTGTTATAGTTATTAAAGMTTKTAGCTTTTGAATGCAYGCACTGASATAGTAGCATGTCATGTTAATTTGGTTATGAGGCAATARCCAAAGAAAATAAAAGATAAGAACTTGTTATAGGAATGATGCTAGGAAAGTTAGTCATGTATGAGACCTGAACATGGTTGGATATGGCACGGTATGGTTATAGGAAGGTTATGTGCCACACAAACACTCAATGAGCTTCCTACCTTTAAATAAAACTTGGACCGCAACCTTTCTGCTAACACTAATAAACAACACATAATTGCATTCTTGGTGTAGTGTTCAGGTCGAAAAGGAAGGCATCCAAGTAATTGTGAAGACAATGGTAAGTGTGTGGAGATTTCTCAAGATATTGGCTAGATTTCTAATTTATGAATGGTGAGATACATGACTTAGATAAAGATCATTCTAAAAATCAATACAAGGGTGCATTGAATAAATAGGCATTGAGAGTTGTAATCATGTCTAGTAAGTGGCAGAGTTGCACTCATACATTATAAAATTGTATATTTAAATGCAATTGCCGAATGCATTTTGTGATTTCATGTATATGTGTTCTTGAATGGAATTAATTGTGTCAACGGATGAAATGTTACTAACTCATGGAGTTGAGAACATTTCAGGAACTTTTAGACATTGCAACAGGAAATTTGCAAGTTAGGCAGTCACATGAATAGTGACTACAGAAATGTTTTTGTTCAAAAAACTAAAATAATGAACTTACTATTATTAATTATGAGCAGGTACATGCATAGAATGATGAGTCGTTCTATCTAATAAATTGTTTTGATAATTGGGATTGAATTTCTAGGTGGAGGCAATTCTAAGATCATTGCATAAGGTGTTGTACATGTGGAATTATGATGTAAATAAATACTGACAATCTGTTGGTTGTATGCAATATATAACCATTGCAGGAAAAAAAATGGTATTTAGCATGGTGCTTGCTGAAATACATAAGGAAAACTACATCCTATTATTGCAACAACAATGAAAAATTATGAAATAGAATTTCATATTTTGGGAAAAGTCAAATTCATTATGAAATTAATTTGATTTCTAAAATGGAATTTTTATAATGCTCTCTCATGATAAATTCATGTTCATGATGCAGATGAGATGATAATGATTAAAGTTGGAACTCCTGGAGCCACGGTGCTCTGAGGTTTCCTATCCGGTCTGTGTTGGAGCCTTGGAAGGGAAGTTGAGAAACCAATGAATTGTTGGACAGTGAAGTTGCATACTACCTTGGGTTGTACATGCATGTGGGGAAGAGAGACCGTTGGTTGGAGTGTAGCTGAGGTTTGGTACCTTGGCCTAGACTATGTTGATATTGATTGTGGGTTGTGGTTATCTTAGGAAGCCATTGCTCTGATGGATTCATAGCCATGCTCGTGAGTGGTACACTACTGAGAGTTTACCAACAATGATATACAAGGTTGGTTGGAACAACATGGACCTACAACCAGTTGTTGCCTCAATGAGGTTAAATTGAAGCATGTAATAAGGAACAATGAGCTGAATTATTTCCTGAAGTAGCTCTATGGATTAGAGTAATTGACTTTCAATTGTAGTATGCATACCAGAAGTGGTGTTGGAAAGTAGAGCACCATATGGCTAACAAGCTTTCAATAGCTAAAGCTCAGAAATTTTAGAGAATTTGAATGGTACATGGTATATAATGCACTGAGGACAGTGCATAAATAAGGGAAGGGGATTGTAATATCCCTAGGACGAACCCAATTATAATGTAAATGAAAATGTACTTAATCTGGTGAATTGTTTGATATCATTATGTATGCACATTTCATGGCATAGTGTGCACTTGTACTGCGCAGTAAAATGATGAAATGGGCACATTCCAGGATAATGCACACAGAATCTTAAGTGCGCGCGATATTGAGGCCAGCAAGCCTTTGTGTTTATTTTTTATTTTATAGGCTGGTGAGCTAGTTATTATAAGCTAGGAGGCATATGTTTGTATTAGGCTAGAGAGCCTAGAGGTTAAAGGCCAGTGCGCCTATTTTTGGATATGTCTCATAATTAATATAAAATACATCGTTGCATGCAGACTGATCATGATAAAAGAGATGGGGGACTAAACTCCACTAGTTAGGGAAAGGAAGGGCCAAAAGTTAAGGAAAAGGGATAAGCTAGGGAGCTTAAGCCAAAAAGGAATATTATATTAATATTTCTTAAATCATAAAATATGGATAATTATTTTATCCTAAGTTCCAAAGTTGGGGACAAGTGGGCCAAAGTAGCTCCCAACATGACAAGTGTCAAGTTGGGGACATGCATACATATTGTGGGGACTTAGTTCATTTTCGCATATTTTCCATTATTTTTTCCATCATTATTTCCATCATTCAGTCATCTAGTCAATCATCCATGAGCATGCACACACCCATTGAGCTATCCTTCATATCTTCATGATTGTACCTGAACCTGTATCCATAGCCATACTTGTTTGTGTAGTTGGTTAGATGGGGAGCTGGACTAAAGAAGCGGGTTATCAGGCTCATGGGATACTGAAGAAGCGGGTTGTCGGGCCCGTGGGATATTGAAGAGGTGGGTTGTCAGGCCTGTGAGAAATTTCTCTCTGGGTGAGAGAATTGTTGGGAATTGATTTTTTGAAGGTGTCAAACTGCAGCTACAAGGCTCTAAGACTTCATGTCTGGCCTACTGCTAAAGCCCTAGAAGGGAAGTGGGGCAGTTGAAGGACTATTGAGAAGAGAAGGGGAACACTTCTTGGGGTGGGACAGGCATGTGGGGAATGAGATATTGTAGGTTGTTAGTTTGAGTAGGCATCTGTGATAGAGTCTTTCATGTTTTCCATGAGCCATTAGCCTGGTTAGGAAACCTTTACCTAGGTGGAGTTTAGTCCCAGCTCGGGGGTGACTCATTGTTCAAAGTGATGAATAGTGTGGTCTAAGGCTGGGAGGTTCGTCGAAGGTCTACATGCAGTTGGTGATATTATGACCAAGATAAGTGTCAACTGTGTGATAAATTTACATGCTGCATTATTATTTCCATATTTATTTTTATGGGTATTGTTGTATATGCTGCATGTATATGTTTATTGTTATTTCAATGTGAATCCATGTATTTATAGATTTATTGGTATGTTTACATTTTATATATAATTCTTCCGCAAGAGTTCTGTGTGTATATATTTTAATTGCATGCAGTTCAAAAAATGTATGTGGCATAGCTCAGTTAGATGTTGGGTATGTTACAGTATGTTCTGCAAAGAGAATAAAAGAGTTATCTGGTGTAGCATGGCCCAGCCTGGGTGGTCGGGGATGTTACAAAATCATATCAAAGCTAAGTAAAGCGTCTGAGTAATGGCATTGCCTGGCCTGTTGGTGGTCGGGGATGTTACATGTATGACCTCTATCACTTTTCTTTTTGTTCCAGTGGCCATCTATACCAGCCATGATTTAGCATGTTTTACTTGCTGCAATTTACATTTCTCAATAGTTTGAGGCGCAACATAACTCATATTAAAACTAGGGTCAATTAAAATGGAAACTATATGGTTGGAAATTGTACCTCCCATCTCCACCACTGAAGCTTGGTGGTCATCTTGTCTATTATCCAAGGATGCATAAATTTGTTTCGTTCTCCTAGCCACATCATTGATTGTGGTAGCCTCCTGGATGTTGTAGACCCTCATATTTTCATGTTGCATATGTGGGAAGTCCCTCAACAAATGTTCTTCTCCACGACCCCAATATTTCAAGGGTTCTATCTTTGTATTATCAGTCTTTCTTGGGGCTGATCTGAAGGGTTTATTACCACTCTAAGATGGAAAATTTTGTTGATACACACTTTTCGTAGGAAGACTCATCTTAGAGATTTTCCCATGACTCTTAAATATTGAGGATTTAAACCCCTTATTATTGAATCCCAAATAACTTTTCTTCTTCTTGTCCTTATGAGGTTCTTCATTGTTCTTGAGTTGCTCATAGAAGTACCTTGCCTTTCGAATAGTGTCTTCTAAAGTCTTAGATTCATCAAACTCAATTATGTCCCTGAAGGACTATGGAAGTCCACTAATAAACCATTGCATCTTTACCTTTTCATCCTTTATGTAGGCCACAAACCTCATCATCTCAAGAAATTTGTTGATATATTCATCTATTGTGAGTTGTCCTAGCTTGAGTTCATATAACTCCTTGGTCTTCCCATCATAATATTTTTCAATCAGATACTTCTTCTTAAATTATTTTTCAAATTGCTTCCATGACAAGTCCTTCTCATGGAGTCCTTTCACATTCCTAAGGTCCTCCCACCAAATGGATGTCTTTCCATTCAAGTTGAAAATGGTTATTCGGGCCTTTAATTTTTTAGAGTAGTCATGGAATCTGAAGTACTTCTTCAAGCCAAGTATCCAAACTTCTGCTTCTTCCCCCTTTTTAATTTCTCCATCGAATGTGGGTGATTTGGATTTCTTAAACTCTTCAGGTTCGTGGCTTTTGGAATGTTTCCTCTTATTTCTTCTCCTTTGAGAATGCAAACAAGTTTCACTACTAGACAATTACTTTGAGTTGTCAGTTTCCTCACTAGAGGATTGTTCAGTTGAATTCTTGGTGTTAGCATGTCTCTTGGCTCCATGTTGGGCCTTCTTTGAGGTGCTTCTCCTTGTGTGGATACTTTCAATACCATGTTTTTGTATATCAGGTGGACTATGGGTTTTCTTAGTATGATGCCTATCCACATTACTAGTTGTTGGCCCATGTTGCAGTTTCCTTTGTATATCAGATAGGCTTTGTAGTAGGATTGTGTTAATTTTAGTTTGTTTTTCCTGTTCTTTTATCAGCCTTTCATTGTCAACCTTACAACTCTGTAATTATTCCATGAGGCTTCTTATAGTTTTATCCAAATCCGGAGGGGTTTCCACCGCCCTCCTCTCGTCATATTCTTCTTCTCTATTGTGGGAGATTTCCCCTAACTCATGGTGTGTCACCATTATTTACGTTGTAGTTTTCCTTGTTTTCCACTAACTATTTAAGTGTTGATAAAAAAATTTATGCTAGTTAATTATCTACTAGTTTATGAACATCACATGCAATTTGTAAGGTGAAATCAACTTCATTATTTGGAAACATTAGCAACACACAATTCAGATTTTTAGAACATATAACAACAATAGAAATTTGTGTTCCTCTCTTCAGTAGTGGTTTAAATAAGCTTATTATGAATAGGGTAAGATAAGGTGTTACCCCTTAAAATTCATGTAATAAAATTTTATTTGACTCGTTTATGAGTGCAACTAGGCCAAGTGTTGTTGCTCACTCTGATACCACTCTGTCACACACCCAACCCCCTAAGTACCTTTTAGGATATGGGGTATTAAATTTTTTCTTCTTCTAATAATATCGAATCATCTCTATCACAACTCCATTGTCTTTTTCTCGTCAAGAGATTTCCAACGATGGTAAGTTTGCACAGAACTGAGCTCTAGGGAAAGAATTATGACCCTCTAAAGATTCTATGGATTACATAGGAAACATCTCTCTTAATTCCATGTGGCATCCTCATGAAATTTTAGTGTCCATGCCAACTAACTTGGTGACATCCTCGTCCCGACGAGGCACTAGCCGAAACTCCCGCGAAGGAATTTCATTCCACGCAGGCCTACGACCACTGGTTGCTCAAACCTTCTTCCGGCGCGATTTTTGATTCCCTCCAATGAGTATGGTATCGAGAAATATTCCCTCTCAATACCATCCATTCAAAGCTTGATTGATTCACACAATATCATTACCCCGAGCCTAAGGTATCGAGGAATATTCCCTCTACTATGAACCAATTAAAATTCTTCATTGATATTTATTAGAATACTGCTCTTTGGTATCCAATTACTTAATCCTTATTAAGAACAATTAATATTCTCTAATTAATTATCCTTGTAAATGTAATTTTCGCTTAGCCAAATAATTTTCTTAATAAATCTCACCTGGTAATTAATGGGTATTTACCTTTTTTCTTTCTTCCCCTTAGAAGTAGTTTTAGTACTAATTTAATCATTACTCATAAAATCCTTTTAAGTAATTATATTATAGTCAGATAAGTTTAATTAAGCCATAACAAACTTAAATTGGTTAACCTTAATTAATGTATATAACTCACTACTTAACATGATAAGGGTATTTATGCCAACATATACTTAAGTTGATTAACCTCAATTAATGTTTATAATTCACTGCCCTCTCTCAGCACGCAACTCCACACCAAATTTCACATGATTTAACATATATATTAATATATGCATATTTATTTATTAACTGGGGGAAAAAGGATTAAATATATTCAATTTGATATTTTTTTTATTAAATCAATTCAATCTATTTCCAATGTCTTCGCTATTGAAATACGTGTGCCCATCTCTTTACTTTGAACACCAATCAGACAAGGGCAAGGATTAATACTATTAAATTATATGTGCATGGGAATTATTGAAACTCTCACCATTGCTTCGACGGGTTCAGAATTTATTTGCATGCCCCCTTCTAAATACTCCAAAGAGTCAACTCTGAATGTATTGAGCACCAAAAAGGCTTTGAAAATTGTGCCCATTTATTATATATTACATGTTATACCAACCTAGGTGATTATTTAACATAATAGTTCATTTAAGTAATTAAACCTCCTAGACGTGTAATATTAAACATTTATAATACTATAACACTATAATACTATTGAATATTTAAATCAATTCGGACTTGAAAGGTGTGTACTCATCTCAACACTCTAACCCCAATCACAAGGGAGTATGGTTTAATATCAATATATTCATTTAGAATTTTATAACGCTCGTGCCATTGCTCCGACGACTTTGGGATTTGTTATGAAATTCCCTCCCATCCACTCTGAATATTCTTTGAATAGTCAACTCTGAATAGAATTTTGGTCTTGGTATTTGTGCACTCCGCTCGTAACTCCGAAAATAAATATTATATTATAATTCATGTACTCATTTTTATCTTTACCGAAGGCCAATCACAATATATCCAGGTTAAATTTTATACTACATTTAAATTTTAAAGCATATATCTCATCCCAAGCTAAAGTCATCGGAGGCATGTGCCCTTCTCGTTACTCTGATAACCAATTAGGAAAGGGAAGGGGTAATATTAAATTGCATCCAACTTTATAATGTCCATGCCATCCCTCCAATGGATTCATACTTCATTATCATGCACTCTCCCTTCTTCTCTAAAGGTGGGACTCTAAAGACTAATCACCCACAAGCTTAGTTTAATATTTAATAACATATTTCTTAAAACCCATTGGTCTTCACACTCTAATCAATTGCTCCATTCTCTGTGTTTTGAAAGAAAGGATTATTCGATAGTAATGTTTGTAAATATTGTATAAATATTTTCAAGGTAGGAGTATTTTTATAACTCCAAGTATTTGAGCACTAATAATTAAAAAATACTCTAATATTCATGTTTCTTTGGGAGCACTGAGCTACATGGGCACCATATAATTCCGTAAATGGGGAAAATCTTAGCATAGTTAAAACCTTTTTGCATAAAGGAAAGAGATTTCATATTTCCATTTTTCATGCACAAAGAAAAGGTTTAATTTAAAGATTTGTTTCATTAAACCTGTAACAAAAAGGAAATGAAATCTATTCCTTATTTTCCAGGCTTTTAAAAATAATAAAATAAAATCCTAATTCAAGGAAATATCTCTATTCTGGAAATTAAAAAACATAATTATATATCTTCCTCTTCATGGGTAAATGAGTAGGTCTGTTTCCTTATTACTATGTTTTCCTATTCTTACCAAATTCAAGGGGATTGGTCCTAAGACAAAGATTTACCACCACAGCAAATTCGGTATTTCTACTAGGATTTACTACCGACCAAAATTTAAGGGAATTATTCCCAAATTTAGGAGATTTAACACAAGTTTAACATAAATGTTTATTTATGCCCCAAATAGAATTTTGAGAACTTTTGTATTTTAATTCAATAAGGAAATTTCATGTTTATTTCCTAATTATGTTTCCTTAATAACCATTTATAATGACTTTTAATGTTTTTCCATATTTGGGATTATTTCCTAAAGTCTAAAAAAATCTTATATCCTCTAACTTTTCTGGCATAGGATTTGAGGACATACTAAAATAAAATACTATTATGCACATAAATCACTCTCTCTTCTTTCAAATGTTTTATAGATATTTTTAACTATTCAGTCATCATTTCCCAAGCATGCATTAAACTGTACAACACATTAAACCACAACATCCACTCCTAGAAATCTTATGTTAACACACAGATAGTCAAGAGATAAAGAATTAAATCAAATGAGCTTCAACTAAGACATTCTCTTTATTTTACTTAAATTTCTCAAGTCACTTTTGTCAGAAATTAAACTTACACAGTTCTAAAACATAGTATATAATTTTCTCTGATATAAACACTACAGATATTTAACAAAATATATTTATAGAAAAAACAAATAGTGTTGCAACTACTGAAAGGGGTGTCATTTTCCACCCAACCGTAGGCACAACAAATCCTGGATGAATTTACCGTTGGCCACCCCCTAGCTAGATCATGATGCTCTGACAAAGACTCTTCCTTTTGTTCAACAATAGCCAAGGGTAGAGGTTACTCTCCTTTTCCCACAGGAACTTCGCATATCGGTTTTCTCTCCACCAAGCAAGGGGGTCTGCAATGAGTGCTTCCTCAGTCACTCATCTTCTCTGCAACCCCTTTTATCAACTTGGTTAGAACACCACCCAACAATTCATGTACCTAGAACAAATTCATTTTTCATTTCTCTTTAGAATCAGAGACTTTCACATGCTCTCCCTCTTCAGAAATGGTCACCATACCCATTCCTCTTGCATACTCCTCTTTGCCCATGAATTTCCTATCTTTTCTTTCCTTCCTTAGAAATATTTTGTGGGTCCAATTCCCAATTTTGTGGGTCAGATTAGGAGTTTTTCATATGGATACTCTTCCCATTTCGTCAATGACTCTTGAGGAATACTTCCCAACTACAATCCTAACTGCTAATTAAATTATTTGGGTCAGAGGATTGTTCTTGTTCTGAACAATTTAAAACCAACAGAGTATTGTTCTAGTAGGGGTCATCTCTACCATTATTGGTTCCCCTCACCATCTCTCTCAAGCATCATGATCTACCTTGGAAACCCCTTCAACAATTATGCAACAATTTCAATTTTAATTAGTAACAAAAATATATATACATTACCTTCTATCAAAAGGTTCATCAATTCCAACATCCACACATAATCAGTCTTCCCGTAGTATTTTAGCAGGCTATAGTTATATTTACAAGTTGGGGGAAACAAGGGTATTGCAACCACCATGATAGATATTTATCTCAGGAACCCAAATGTACTTCTTAAGTATCCAGGTGGTCTACATAGTCATCTATGAAAGAAAGATATGTTTTTCAATCCAAGGAAAATGGATGAGGAATGTGTACAGCCATAGTATCTTAAAAACATAGACCACAAGAAAGGGAATCAAAATGGTTCCAAGCAGAAAGACCACTAGGAAGCTTCCAAGGAGAGGAAGAAGAAGTGGAAGGGGGGGTGAGGATAAGAATATGGCAGCCACTGCACATTAGTGCAAGGATCCCAACAACCATTATAACCATTGCAATATTAATGGTCACACTAAGGAAAAGTGTTTGAAACTACATCTAGAGATAGACTCGAAGAACCGCAAGAAGGATGTGAAGAAAAATAATCTTTTAGCCATGGATTAGAGAAATCAAGTCAAAAGTAGATCCAATGTGGATGAGAATATTTTATGCACATCAATGTAGAAGGAGGTGAATCTGAGTATCCTTCACCACCAAGAAGAAAAGGATATGACCAAACTCTTCCACATCAAGATCCAAGTCAAGAAGACTAATAGTTATGCTCTCTTCGACTCTAGTTCATAGGATAATATCATAGCAAAAGATTTGGTTGGAAATCTTGGATTGGAGGTTCATGATAATCATATTCCCTACATATTGGGTTGGGTAAACAAGGATGAAAATATCAAGCTAATGAAACATTGTAATATTAAATTTCCTATAAGTCCAAACTTTATTGATGAAGTGGTGTTGGATGTAGTACCCCTGGATGTGTGTGGTGTAGTGCCCCTACATGTATATAAGAGATGCAATATTAATGTACAGAGACAACCTATACGACCTGATCAAGGATGGAAATTCCTACATAATCAACACAGACAAAGGTAAATCAAATATCTCATTGTTAAGTGCCAAATAAGACAAGAAGTTGATTAGTTCCAGTAAGAGATATGTTTTACTTTTCTTAAGAGAAAATCAGTCTAATGATGAGTCAATAATGGTAAAGGCATCCTTGGAGGGGTGTACTAAACAGAAGAAAAAATATTTGTAGGAGTTTCTATAGGCATACAAAGGAGTCTAACATTAGGTAAAGTGTTAACGGTAAAGTTCTAACATTAGGCTCCATGGGGGATAGAGTCATCCCAGCGAGGCTCTAAGATCTCCTTTTGCAGTTTCAGTCACCTTCTTTTGGGCTATGGAGTCAAGCTCAAAACACACTGCTGAAAATACAGACCGAAAGTAAAAACAGAAATAAACACACATGCTCGAAGGAGCTTATTTATGTGCATTTCTAAACTAATAAAATTTTACATAGTGCTAGGTGAAAGAAAACTTCCACCATAACCATTCAAGTAACTTCCTAATTGGAATCTCCTTCACTCTGTCGATGATTGATAACATGTAATTCAATCGTGACAGAAGAATGGTTACATTATTCAACTTTCCTCCTAATTTTGAGGTCAGGATAAAGTTGGGCGGCTTCAAAACATGAAGGAAATACAACTCCATGTATTCCTTCACAGGCTCATAGGCCAAGTGAAAAACTCCATAAAATTGGTAACAGACAGCCTTCTCTGCTACACAGATGCTCACACATTGCTGAATCTCTTCAGTAGGCACAGGAGAGTGAACAGTTGATATAGGATGACTGATCTTAGGCGATGGATTCTCATTAACAGGTTCTGAACAGGAGATAAAATGCTCCTTCTGTTGCTCCTCTGGTTCTTATGGTTCTTCTTTTTAGCTCTCCCAAGGTTCAGATTCATAATCATCATAAACAGGACCCATGGGAAAACTCTTATCTTCATCTTTTTGCTTAGTGTCTTCGACAGTTCTAGGAGGGATGATTTCCTCAATATAATCTTGCTTAATGAATAGAGGATAACGCCCAATAGTTTGTTCCTGAAAATCCTACACATCCATCTCATAACTTTATTTGTAACTGTCATATATAGGTTGGTCGCTTCTCTGGTTGGTGAAATGTGATGTGGGGCTCTGCTTCTCTTCGTCTAAATAATCCTCAAAGCTAGGGACAACAGGCCAAAGTGGAACGATCTCCCGATCCTTCCTTTTAGTCCCATATGTGAACACATCATGGGAAATATCGTGAAGAAAAAGAGAAGAATCCTCCTCCACAATGGCTCGTTCCTTTAAAACAGAGACATCAGGCTTATGAGGGGTAGAAATTGATGTCTCTACCACCATGGAATCTTGAATACTACCCTCATCAGTAGGGATGCAAGAACAACAACTTCAAGAACTGGAAAATCCTCTGTATTTTCTTCAAAAAGGCAGCAGTCATGATCTTCCTTCAAAATTTCTATCTCTGCAGAGAGATATTCTACCAGATTTTTCAACTTGCCCAGAGAATCCTCCTCTTCATGGTCCTCATCCTCGCATTTTTCATAAGACACAACCACATCTTGATCATGGCCTTCATATTCCTCACAAAAATTATGACAGATTAACTCGGAGGAATAATGCCTTTGACAATGCCTAATGAAGGTTGCATGAAACTCTCTCGGGGAGGAGATGCTAGCAGGGGGTAAAGAATGATACCATTCATGAGCATCCCCTACTAATGAGAACATGAACATTTTTAATAATACATCCTTGTGATGTATATCCCATTGATGCATGATTTCATGAAACTCACGGAGATGTTGAGCAGAGTTGTCCTCTACATTCCCTCTAAATAAGGGCAAATAATCACCCCATTCATCCACAATAGGGAAAAAATTAGGAAAACTAGGAACAACAAAAAAATTTAAAGGAGCAAACCTCCGAGCCAGGATTTTGTCCATTTCGAATGAGTGGAGTCGTCAATCGATCCTTCAATCATGGAATCACCAAGTGAATGATGCATATTTTTGAATGTGTATGTTCTTTGTTCACCATCAAAGGCTAGATCCTAACGTTGTCGTTCCCCCAGAGAACTTCTCAAGCTGAGAAAGAAGTTGTTGAAAACCTTCTTGAGAAAGATCCTCTAGGTCAGCTTTCAGGTGTGCTAAAATTAGCCACAACTGAAACAGTGAATTGGAAACAGTGGAGTCACCACAGTGGAGTCGTCAGGTGCAAAGTTGCAATATTTTAAGTACTAAGTTTTGATGCACCTTCAGAACTAGTAAACATTATTGTTCTACCCAGGGAAAATCTTCAATTTCGTCCTCGGTAACGGCGCCAGAAATGTTAGCAACATAAGTCACCTGTGGATTGCAACATAGGTAAGCCTGATACCCATCATTTTTATATGTCACAATGAATGAATAAGGGTGGTCGAATGGGAACAGACCCAAGAGAATATCACTTTAACTCAGAATCCTGGACCAGGCAAAGCATAAGCAAGTGAGGTCTTGATCTAACTCCAGTCAAGAATTTGAGTTTAAAATGAGCAGAGGAAAGACTTGGTGATAAAATGTAAGAGTCTACTATGGACATCCGGTCTTCTAGAAGCCTAAGGAAGAAAAGCTTCAAGAACAAGATCCTCTTGGACCCGAAGTTTTAGACACTAAGATATGCCTAAACGACACAGTTATAACAGCACGATGATCAAACCTACATCACAATACTACTGTAACAACTTGATTGGATCCTCCAATTCTGAGCTACTTAGTGTAAGAGGGAAAAGATAAGACTGGAAATTGATTAAAACCGGTGAAGATATTGCAGTGATCAAACCTACATCACAACAACATAACTACCCTCGACTGGATCCTCCAATTCCGATTGTTTTAACATAGTTGTTTACAGAGATACAAAAATAAGACGGCTTTAATTAAACAAGAAGTCTCAAATACATATGCATAACCATAGAGACCAGTGCTTCCTCAAAACTTTACAATACGGGAGCCTAGCTCAACCATCGACACTTACAAAATATTAAAAATTAGTATATATACTCAGAACTAGTAACGTCCCCCAGGGTCACGAACAAACCATTGCATTCAAATCTTTGCATCTCCTCCTTCTATTGTCATACTGCACTTGTTTTCCTCTTTTAGATGCAAAATTAAAACAGTATGGGCTTTGCAGGAAAACCCATTTACAGAGGAGTTATGGGCTGTGAGCTAGCCTCCACAACCATCCTTTCATGCTTTTCATTTATGCGATGAAATGAGATTTCAACCACCATCCCCCACTTTAATTAATTGTCTTCATTGGGATCGAGATGATCCCTAACATCCATGCATGCTCTAGGTGGTGCCCATGACTTTGTTGAATTAATCTCAACACCTCGAGCCCTGTTGCTCTCCTTTTGAAATCAAAATAGGAACTTTCGGCCCTTGTCACAACTCTTATCCATCATTTCCACATGACCTCGGGCCATGACCCTGCGCTTATCCCCTATAAAATTTTGGGGCTTCGTATTTCAGGAGTTTTCACTCCCCTTGATTTCAAAAATCCCGATGCCCGAAATCATGAAAACGGCCCATCTAGATCGACGATCGGATCTACTCTAAAACTGACGGCCAATATTGCTTCCCCAAAGACCCCATGTCACCAGCTCTACACAAGAGGTGCTAATATTCTTCCTGGACTAGCACACCATAGGGCCGCAAGATATGATCATGGGCCCAAACTTTGAGAACTTTGTGATTTCGTGTTTCGGGATTTTTCCCTGTGCTCCATGCTCAAACCTCCGATATGCGAAATCACAATTTCGCATTATCTACTGCCACGTTCCCCCTAGTTGGAAGTCTCTGATCATTTCACGACTTTGCATTTTGAGAGTCTTCAAGACTCTAGCTTCTTACTTTCCCGACTTACAAAATCATGAAAAGTTGATCCAATGGTCCAACTTTTTCGTTTGATCAACGACTGCAATATTTTTGCGATTTCACGTTTCAGGAGTCTCTGATGTGATCGAATCTCGACTTCCCGATTTGAAAAATTGGGACTATGATGATCGTGCACCACATGTCCCTATGAAATGAATGGCCCAAATCTCATGATTTTGGGCCTTAGTCTGATGCTAAACTTTGTGCAACTCTATAATCTCGATCGCCCGATGGCCTCCGGTCTAATTTATTTGGTGGATCCAATGGCTAAGACTGAGCCTGTGCTTGATGTCTTTTCACCGACTAGGTATTTGTGCGCCTTTGCATAATCGCACCCCGACTTTTGAAAAAAATGCATATGCTAGGTTTTTTAAACCCCTTTTCTCTCATTTGGTCACCCAATGGCCAACTTCAAAGGAAAAACATCCCCTTGCAATAATGAGTTCTAATAGGAAGGAGCAAAGCCAATGAAGAAAAAAATAAGGATTATGAATCCCAAGCCGAAACCTCTGGTAAAGATTGAATTGGAGAAATTGAAGAAGGCAGGCATAATTTATCCCATTAGACACTCAGACTGGCTTTCAAATCTTATGATTGTAAGATAAAATACTGGGGAAATCTAGATGTGTGTTGACTTCAGAGACCTTAACAAAACAAGCATAAAGGATAACTTTCTTTTTCCTAATATGGAGTTCCTTCTCCAGCAAGTTACTGGATCGGATTGCATGTCCATGTTGGATGGTTTTTTCTAGATATCACCAGGTCTTGGTGGTTGAGGAAGATAGGGAAAAGACAACATTTATCACACCTTGGGAGACATATGCATATGCTAGAATGCCCTTTGGTTTGAAAAACACCGGAGCCACATTCCATAGGGCCATGGATCATGCATTCAGCAGGTTGATAGGAAATTTTATGGAAAACTATCAATATGAATTGAAGGTTCATTAAAATAAAAGGGATGATCATATCCATTATTTGAGAAAGGTTTTTGAAAGATGTATATTATATGGTGTCTCTCTGAATTCAATGAAATGATTGTTCGATGTGACTCAAGGAAAACTGTTGGGCCATATTGTATGAAAAAAAGGGACTTACATAGGTCCGAAAAGAATTAAAGCAATAAACGAGCTCAACCCCCTGACATCCAAGAAGGGAGTCCAATCATTTTTCAGCAAGATCAATTTTGTGCGGAGATTTTGATCTAAAAATGAAGAAGACTTGTATTCTTGAAAATACTTGCAAGTAAAATTTTATGTGTTAAAAATGAAAATGGATCATATTTGCAACAAAAATTTTAATAGGATTTACTCATTCAAGATGCATATAAACAGCAGCATAATCAATGAACAGAAAACACATAACACAGCAAATGATAAAGGAGTTCACCCCTCTCTTGGGTTACATCTCCTGGTCTAGCTTCCAATGGATCATTTGTATTATTTGCTCAAAGTGCTCAAAAATGTGCTTTACAATGTTCAAAATGCAAAATATACTGCTCCAATGGCTTCAGAACGTCCAAAAACCCCTAGTTGGGATTTTTTGGCACCTCGTTTGGTCAAAAATTGAAGAAGATAGGCTTCCTGGAAGTCCCCCCTTCAAGCTTGTTGTCTCTGCATCTACAAAACGCACCTTCCATGGCTCAACCTAGCCCACACTCTTATTTAAGCGTAAAAACCTAGCACTAGATGCAATTGTGTGAACCGTGCAAACTATAGGACAGTTACGGGCGTACCTAGCCCCTAACCGTCAAGGGCCAGGTCATATTGACCCATGCGACCATGCGCTAGCATAAATATGGGCTCCTGTTTCATAAGCCAATGGTCAAAGGCCAAATGGAAGTCGTTGAAATAACCATTGGAACAAACATTAACTGCGCGTGCACCCATACACTATAACCATGGGTCATATGTTATATAGCGCGCGACCAAGGGTTGGGGATAAGCCCCGGCCCGGTCGTGGCCCAAACCACCCGCATATTCAAACTTAAATATATTTCGTGCCATATATATAATAAGTAACAAATGGTGGCACACCAGTTGGTGGCTCTTTGCCAAGTCTTTTCCCCTGCCCGGAGGTCATGGGGTCGACTCCGACCAACGACATAAGTCTTAACCAAACAATGGATGACACGTGGCGGCCATTAACTGGGCCACATGTCGTCGTTCCATTCGCTGCCAAACATGCCAAGTCACCTGCCAACTGTCTAAATGCCAGCCTACCATGTGTCATATGGCTTGCCACATGTCATATGGTCTGCCACATCATCGTCCGTACGGACTGTACGGATTGTACAGTCAGCAACCCTTTTTTAGCTTGTTTGTAAATTTGAACAGAACGCGATATCTCTCGCTCCCGACATCCGTTTGAACCCAAATGAGTTGTGTTGGGTTCGCAACGATGAGGCCTACGTTCTCGTTCGATTTGAAGTGATTCCAAACACTTTGAATTTTTGAGCAAAATTTGATCCCCTGATCACACCTCCCCATTGGAAAGATTTTGGACCTCCAAAAGACTATTTTCAGTCTATTTGAAGATGAGGGTATAGTTACCTCACTCTTTCAACCTCAATTCACTTGGCTTTGCTTGGATTTGTTCCTTTAAGACCAACTCGAAGATACTCCACATTTCCTCGTTTTGAAGTTCGCATTCTCCTGTCAAGGATGGTGTCTTCATGCAGTTATGTAAGATATTCTAGGGAAAAATCATCTATAGAAGGAATCTGAACATGCTCTCCATGATAATCAATCAATAGAGGCTCATACAATTTCAAATTCTCAACATTAACAACTGCATACATTTGCATATAAGGACGCAAATCTAAACGAAAGACATTGTTACCAATCTTGTCGATAATCTTGAAAGGACCATATCGAATCGGTTTCAATTTTTTACCTTCTCCTTTAAGCCTCTCCTTACTGATGTAAAG
>JZKD02S1067987.1:200087-218214 GCA_000966675.3 Picea glauca
ATAATCAAGTCTTCAAAAACCTATGCTCTGATACCAACTTGATCTAAAAATGAAGAAGACTTGTATTCTTGAAAATATTTGCAAGTAAAATTTTATGTGTTAAAAATGCAAATGGGTCATCTTTACAACACAAATTTTAATAGGATTTACTCATTCAAGATGCATATAAACAGTATCATAATCAATGAACAGAAAACACATAACACAACAAATGATAAAGGAGTTCACCCCTCTCTTGGGTTACATCTCCTGGTCCAGCTTCCAATGGATCATTTGTATTATTTTCTCAAAGTGCTCAAAAATGTGCTTTACAATGTTCAAAATTCCAAATAGACTACTCCAATGGCTTCTGAACGTCCAAAAACCCCTAGTTGGGCTTTTTCGGCACCTCGTTTGGCCAAAAATTGAAGAAGATAGGCTTCCTGGAAGTCCCCCCTTCAAGCTTGTTGTCTCTGCATCTACAAAACGCACCTTCCATGGCTCAACCTAGCCCACACGCTTATTTAAGCGTAAAAACCTAGCACCAGATGCAACCGCGTGAACCGTACAAACTGTAGGACAGTTATGGGCGTACCTAGCCCCTAACCGTCAAGGGCCAGGTCATATTGACCCATGCGACCACGTGCTAGCATAAATATGGGATCTCGTTTCATAAGCCAATGGTCAAAGGCGAAATGGAAGTCATTGAAATAACCGTTGGAACAAACATTAACTGTGCACGTGCCCATACACTATAATCGTGGGTCATATGTTATATAGTGCACGGCCAAGGACTGGGGCTAAGCCCAGGCCCGGTCGCGGCCCAAACCACCTGCATATTCAAACTTAAATATTTTTCGTGCCATATATATAATAAGTAACAAATGGTGGCACGCTAGTTGGTGGCTCTTTGCCAAGTCTTTTCCCCTGCCCGGAGGTCGCAGGGTCGACTCTGGCCAATGACATAAGTTTTAACCAAACAATGGATGACACGTGGTGGCCATTAACTGGGCCACGTGTCGTCATTCCATTCGCTGCCAAACATGCCAAGTCACCTGCCAACTGTCTAAATGCCAGCCTGCCACATGTCATATGGATTTCCACGTGTCGTACGACCTGCCACGTCAGTCTCTGTATGGAATGTACGGATTGTACAGTCAACAACCCTTTTTTTGCCTGTTTGTAAATTTGAACAGAACGTGATATCTCTCTCTCCCGATGTCTGTTTGAACCCAAACAAGTTGCGTTGGGTTCGCAACGATGAGGCCTATGCTCTTGTTTGATTTGAAGTGATTCCGAGCACTTTGAATGTTTGAGCAAAATTTGATCCCCTGATCAGATTTGTTCCTGACTATGCAAGTATCGTGAAGCCGATCAATTTTTTGTTGAAAAAGGGGCAGAGGTTCCAATGGACAACATATACTCAAGAGGCATTCAATAATATCAAAGGATCAATTACCATTTCTCAATTCTCATTAGTCCGAACTTTCAAAGGGATTTCATCATCTATTCATTTGCTAAAGAGATAGTCGTTGCATTCATTCTTACTCAAAATAATATTGTAACATCCCCATATGGTAAGAATCCTACGATGTACAACCTACGATGTAACATCCCCATCTTTTTTTTTTTGGTGTGTGTAGGAAGGTAATAATGACATTATACTCAACATCGCAACACGACGATGACACAACGCATGCAACTCAGGCAACAACAACATAACGACCTAACATAAAATCACATCAAGCACCTGGAAGCAATGTATGACATTCAACCAACGAAAAATAAGAATGACTACCCACCCATCCTACCCTGCAATGGTTAGGACCTCCAAGACACATAAGCAACGCTCAAGCCCAGGTTCCCATCGATTTTGACCATTTAAGGTCTCAGGGCTGGTGATTGTTATGAGGAATAAGGAGGTGTCTACATCCCGCCTGACACAAGAAAACCAAGCCTACTAAGCTAAGGACAATCATCCTAACAACCCAAAATTAATTACACAAGTAACTAGAACCCTTACAGTGAGCAAAACCAATCACATTGAAAATTTACAAAACCACATACAAACATTAATAAATATTAAACAACAACCATTAATCAAGGCTAAAAGGTCGTTATCTATGACTTAAATTGGCGTTAATTACAGATCAATTAACCAGTCTAAATTCCATCAGTCAACGAGTTACCCACTGAACTTAACATGAATTACGACTCAAATTTAGCAAGTTTGGGTTACCAATTAGGCGATATCTATAAATCCAACTAACCATAAACTTGAATAACAACATTAACATTATTAAAGTGGAATGCTACCTATAGCACTTATGAACAATTAAACCTCAACATTAGTCTAGATATAATGACTGAACTAACCACACTAGTTGTTTATTATCATTGAGGAGGAAACTGCTAGCTAATAACATTGCTCTAGCAAATCAACAAGGTAATTGCATATCTGTTACATAACAATTTATTACAGCAGTTAACAAGTCATTTAACATAATGATTAACATAATCAATTAATTGAGCAATAACAGGTTAGTTTGCATGACTATTTTCATAACAAGTATTATAGCACTAACAATGTGATTATCATGTTAATTAACATAACAATTAATATAACAGTAGCGAGGCAATTTATATGATGGTTAACATAATGATTAATAGCACAAAAACAAGGCAATTTACATAATTGTTTAACCATTTAACTCGCTGCGACATTTAATCAATAAGTAGGAATCTGTTGACCATTCATAGTGTTGTAGCAATTGTTCTGGCATTTAGTAAGGCAATTAATATAGCATTTAACATTGCAATTAACAAGCCAATTAACTGTAGCAATGGTTCTAGTAAATTCATGGTCATTCCAGCAAGCTCAGTCAACATTCTAAAGGCAAAAATCATGGGTAATTACAGCAAGCTCTGGCAACATTCTAAAGGAAAAATCGTGGGTATTTAAACAATAATCAAAGTCAAATTTTAAAGGCAATAATCGTGGGCATTAAACAATGGTCTCAGATAGGTTTTGAATGGTAAAACGTGAGCATTTAAACAACGATCTCATACATGTTCTGAATGGTAAAATCGTGAGCATTAAGCAATGGTCTCAAACATGTTTTGAATGGTAAAATCGTGAGCATTAAACAATGGTCTCAGACATGTTTTGAATGGCAAAACGTGAGCATTTAAACAACGATCTCAGACATGTTTTGAATGGTAAAATTGTGAGAATTAAACAATGGTCTCATACATGTTTTGAATGGTAAAATCGCGAGCATTAAACAACGATCTCAAACATGTTTTGAATGGTAAAATCATGAGCATTAAACAACGATCTCAGGCATGTTTTGAATGGTAAAATCGTGAGAATTAAACAACGGTCTCATACATGTTTTGAATGGTAAAATCGTGAGCATTAAACAATGGTCTCAAACATGTTTTGAATGGAAAAACATGAGCATTTAAACATCGATCTCAGACATGTTTTGAATGGAAATTCGTGAGCATTTAACCACAATCTCAGCCACGTTTTGAAAGGAAAAATCGTGGGTAATTAATCAAATATCACAGTCTCATTTCAAAAGGGAAAAAAATGTACAGGGACACACCAGAAGGGAATTCATGGCTATCCGTAATTAAAATATGCAGAATGATGTGCCCAAAATGCACCAGAAGGAACTCCATGTTGCCAACATCATTTAAAAGGGGAAACTGCTGGAAAAATGCAGACATGGAAATGAATTCATTTTCCATTGCCAGGATACCAATGCCACGCAGACAGGAATACCAAAAAAAACGTTTTTCATCTCCCGGACACCAATATAAAATGCAGATAGGAAATCAAATGTTCTTCCCATTGCCAGAGTACCAATACAATGCAGACAGGAATACAAAAACGTTTTTCATCTCCCGGACACCAATATAAAATGCAGATAGGAAATCAAATTCTCTTCCCATTGCCAGAGTACCAATACAATGCACACAGGAATACAAAAACGTTTTTCATCTCCCAGACACCAATATAAAATGCAGATAGGAAATCAATTTGTTTTTTCTTCATTGCCAGAATACCCAAAAATTTGCAGACCGGAAATCAATTCGTGCTTCCAATGCTATAACCCCAATACAGTGCAAACAATAGTAAGAGAACGCAAGGATCCGATGGGAAAGGTCATGGAATGATTGTCAGGGTTTCTATCAGTCAAGGCATAGAGAAAACAAACCAAGACACAAGATAATCCACACGCAGAGTTCGTTGCCAGATGGCGAAATCAACAATCAGCCAGGGACAAACATCAAGGGTATCCGACTAACAGGTTCATCCTTCACTCATTATCGTCACACAAAAAAGCAGGGAGTTGAGATCCATATGTCTTTTAATGTTAAGGTGATGACCGTAGATCAGGCTCCTAGCCGACTGCTCAGGGGAGGACTGGTGAGCTATGGATGAAGGCTAAACAACCACAAAGGTCACAATCAACACATCAAGGTGGTCAAGACATGCAGGAAAACGAAGGCCATGGGAGTCAACAACCATCGAGCTAGGCTAAGGAAAGTTTCAGTCACCAATTTAAATAAAACATCATTTTACTTTTCCATTGAATAAGCAGATCCAAGCATAATTCCTAATACATTCTACCATACAAAAATGAAGAGAGAGTACCATTGCCTGATCTCCCACTCTGAATGACGTCCTGCACACTCTGTGCAACTCCCACTCGCCAACCATCGAGACTTCACTGGTACCTCCCAGCCAATGCTAGGGGTACTCTTCTTCCCCCTTAGCCCCCTGAGCCACAAAGGGGACACACACTCACTATCCAAATATTTTGACTAGCTCCCAGCTCGCCTCGCAAGGTCGATCTACCACTCCTCACCGAGCTGGGTATCCCAACTCCCACAACTTAAGTCAGTCAAGTAGATATTTTTCCAGCGTAACATTATGCAAACAGAATAAGATCCTCCATCCTTCTCCTTCCTTCATTATATAGAGTTTTGAACTTCCTTTCTTTCCTAAAATATCATTTCATTAAAGTTTAAAAAATAAATTCCTAAAAATTCCTCTCCGTACAAGTGTCCCCCATCCCCTACATTCCTCCATAATTTAATTTCTTTAATTAATTAATTATCTTTATTTCCCTCACCCACCTAGAGTTACTCCTAGAATCAYTCCTAGGTGTCCCCAAATTCTCTTAYAGGTTTTAATGGMTTTCCCTATTATTAAATTGCTAGTTCAGTTTAAATTAGAAAGCTCTTAAATGGTAGATACTTTTTCTAAGTTTGACTTTCCTCTTTTTCCCTTATGTTCCCCTTTTTCCCTTTTTATGTTTACCTCTTTTCCTAGTTTCCTAATTTTTTAGATTTTCCCTCTTTCCCCTTTTTAATCAGAACTCAAAAGGGCAGGTGTGAAAATTAACCCTTTTTCTCTTTTCTCATTTAATTAGTATTTTTAAATTATCAAAATAATAAAACCATTAATTCCCCTTTTTCTTTTAAATTTTATTCCAACAGATTTATTTTTTTATGAATAAATTAATTTTCTTATTCCCTTCGTGTTACAAGATTTAACAAAGGTCATAATTATTATTTATGTGGTTTTTATTTTTATTATTATTATTGTTATTTTTTTTATAGAGAGATAAAATTTTACCACTAACATAGTTTAGACTTAAACCTTAAATTTTCATACAGGGTGACATTTAATTAGGGAATTTGTTTTAAAAAAAAATTAACACGTTATTCGTCCTAAATCCATCTAGGTTCATTCCTCTATCATCAACAACGCGACATTCCCTTCAGGACGCACTAGGTGCTCCAAGGGTGACACTCTCCTTAATCTGTTTCCCTTGCGCAATGTGCCCTTCAAGACGCATTACGTGCTCCAAGGGTGCCACTCGCCTCTTCACTGACTTGATAGACATCAATTACCCGGAGTCAATACTCCACCAGGTGAACTTGTGGGAGACTAAGGGCCTCTAAAGAATAAGGCCCCCGCCTTATTGCGCACCCCTTAGAATCATTGTGAGCGACTGTCGTAGTCTGCCCTCACGACATCGTAGGTCCTCTCGAACTAGGAAAACGTTAACCTATAGTTCGATCCACGATGGGAGTGCTAGTAGGTTGTGGCAGGGCTATTGTACACACCTCTCCCTCAACATCTCTGGTAGTCATGCGTGACCCCTTTACTCCACATGTGAGTCTGGTCAGCAAGCTATCGTCAGCCTGCATCATCAACAAATCATGTCAGAACATATCCATATCATATCATCTAATCAGATGCACTAATATCACAGTAAAACAATCAAACCCTAATGGTACACTCCCTGACTCAATCCATATTCCAAGGGGTTCCATCGATGCCTCTGCATCCTTGAGGTCAAAAATCCTGCACACTCAGTAAACCGAGTCAATAGCACATGTCTATGCCAATGCAGTAAAACAACATGTCATCAACCCATAACGCCTCATAATCAAAATCAAAAGTTTTAATAGCATAGTAATCCAAATCACTTGCGAGAAAGTGTCCTCAAAGAATAAGTTCGCTCAGTGCGCCAAAGAAGGATGTTACAAATATCAAAGGATAAGAACTCCCAATAAGGTTCATGAGAAAAACCCTACATGACTATGAGTTGAGGTATTCAGAACTATAGAAGAAAGCCTTGGCTCTTGTAAAAGCAGTAGCACACTTTCATATGTACATATTGAAATCCCATGTTATTTCTTATGTTCCCTCATCACCAGTGAAGATGCTTATGAATCAACAATTGAGAGAAGGAAAATGGGCTAACTGGTTAGCAAAGATACAAGAATATGATATTGAGATTAAACCTTTAAAACATATCAAAGGACAAGGTTTATGTAATCTCATCGCGAATGGAGATTTGGTCGATGGAATGATTTCAATTTCGGTCAAGGAACCATTAGCTAATTCAGAATGGTACATAGATATTGTATTCTACTTAACGTACGAGAAATTTATTGTCACCGTGAACCCTAAGGAGAGAAAAACATTGAAGATGAAGGAAAATCAATACGTACAGATTGCTAACATATTGTTCAGGAAAAATTATGATGGTATACTACTAATATGCATTGATGAAAATCAATCCCAAGAACTAATAATAGAATTCCATGAGGGAATATGCAGTGGATACTTTTCACCTACTGCAACTGCCCACAATATAATAAGAGCAGGATTATATTGGCCATCAATTTTCAGAGACTCGTATGCCACAATAAGGAAGTGTTTTTCATGCCATCAGTTTTCAGGAAAAATGAAGAGGTTTGTGATGCCTTTGCAGTCCATAATTGTAGAACAACCATTCTCCCAATGGGGACTTGATGTTGTCGAGTCAATTAATCTGAAGTCTAGCAAGGGGCATATATACATTCTCATGGCTACAGATTATTTCATGAAATGGTTGGAAGTTGTGGAATTAAAGAAGGTTGATGTTGAAGAGATATTTAGATTCCTCAAAGACAATATTCTGTTGAGATTTGGTGTCCCAGACAAATTTATCACAGACAATGGTTCGATTTTTATCGGGTCGAAGTTTATGGAGTTTTACGGAGAATATGGAAGCACCATGGTTCAATCATCGAACTATTATTCACAAGCTAATATCCTTGTTGAATCCACAAACAAAACACTTGTTCAGATACTGAATAAAACCATTGACAAGAACCAAAGGAATTGGCATCTAAAGATGATGGATACATTATGGGCAAGTAGACTGACTCCGAAGGATAGCACCGATATGTCTCCATATATATTGGTTTATGGTAAATAAGAAAACAATTCAATTAGCCTAGAGATCAATGCATTGATTTTTGTAGTTAATACTGAAGATACAGAAGGCAGATCACCCATCAAGAGGAGAATCAATCAATTGTTGAAGTTGGAAGAAGAATGAAGCAAAGCCCTGAATGAAACTTATCAGAGGTAGAAGAGCATCAAAATATATTTTGATCAGAGCACAACTGTAAATAAATTCCATAAGGGAGAGTTGTTGTTACTTTGGAACAAGTCCAAGGAGAAACCCTCAATGCATAAAAAGTTTGAAGCACTCTGAATTGGACCATACATCGTTGAGAAGATCTTGGGTTTTAACTCCTATATGCTCCAATACATGAAGGGTAAAAGATTAATTTTTCTTATCAATGGGAAACATTTGAAAGGTTTCTTCTCCTAAGACTTTCTCATTCTCATTATACATAATTTTATTTTTTAGTTTGTATATTCTTACTCTGACTCCATATCCCAATAGGTGGAAGCACCTGGTCATGAAAGGATCTAGATTATTGACAACCCACAGGGGGTTATCATCCCACGGTTGGAGCCAAATGTTGATATCAATTCCCACTTCAAAAATTTCCCTTCCCTTTTCTATATTCCCAACTTCTTTTGTCCATTTCTTTTTCCCTCTTCTATACTTACCCAAATTCCCCTTTTCTTTTTTCCCTTTTATTCTCCCTTTCTAGTCACTATACTTAGTCATTTTTCCAAAAAAGCGGGTTTGCAGGTTGGCAGACTCGTGGATCCTCATCTCCATCCACACTTTCACATCATTTGTTTGACCGACCACCACAATATCCTATACTTATTCGTTTCTGCAGTCACGGGTTCCTGGGTTGGCGAGTTTCAAGATTTCATATCCCTTGTTTTGTGACATACATTTTCTACCCAAATGATCTGTGATATACATTTTGACCATTGGACTCCATGATCTCATAAGTATATAATCTCTCTTATATTGAGTCTAAAAAACCTCGTTACAACACTTAGCCAATTCTCAACCTTTTGCAACGATTGGTTGGTGGGTTCACAAAAGTACCAAATGTTATTTTCTCTCATTCGTCCCCACCACCTTCACACTTTTCCCAATACGCATTTAGTATGGTTTAATGACAATAACTCATAATTAAGGTCATGTAAATATTTTCATTAATAAGAGAAGGGCTCGAGGAGATTTCTTATTAAACCACATTAAAGCACGATTTGAGAAAGATTATATTATATCTTTCAAGCACACATTTCAAACATCATCTGGATCAAAATAACACTCTCGTCAACCTATGGTAGTAGTAGCTCGACAACAGTTCTGCAGAGATACTTTGAACATTTTTGGACGAGAGGGCTAGAAATTTTAGTGGTCTAGAGCATATTCTTATTATTCATCCCCTTCTGCTCAAAAGGAAGTAATTTGGACGTCTGGAATTGCTTGTGCGGGATGTGTTCCTGAATTTTTTGACTGCAAGGAATTGGCTTCTCGGTGCACTGAGAAGTATATACCAAGTCAGTGTATGATTCAACTCCAAGACCATTCTCTCATCTCTCTTTCACCTCAAGTGTTTCGTAAAATGTTGAAACTCCCAGAGCCAACACTCGCCTTCAGAGGTGAATATTGCAAGGACTTCTTGAAAAAACATGACAACGATATGGATCTCTTACCTGAATTCTTGGATAATCATGCATCCATCCCTAAAGATATTAATAGATTGTAGGTCAACTTGTTCAAGAACCCCTTTCGGGAAATTTCCTGGTTATTTACCAGAGCTACGGGCCAAGAAAATACTGTCAGCATTTCATGTATGATTCTTTATATCTTATATCTTATTGTCAATGAGTAGGCCATTTTCGATTGAGGAAAGTTGATTTCCATTGAAATCTCTTCCCAATTGTCTCAGTATAAAATGGATAAGAAATTATATATGGTTTATTATTTGGTTTTTGTGATAGTGCATTGTTGTCAATTTCCTAAATTGTCTATATGCAAGAAGGTGAATTGTGAATTTGACCCTGTGACCTTTTGGTACCAAGTGTTATGGAGGCACCAAGATTCCCTACATTTTTATGAAGTTTTCAATGACTTTGTCTCGGTTCTTAAAGGATTATTGATTGGAAAAGATACCCCAAGAATATCCGCTCAGGATAGTAAATTCCTGGATAAAAAGGGGAAATCTCGTTCAGAGGTTAACCTAAGAAATATGCATCCTTCCCAAATTTTCATAATCCATAAAGAAACTGGCGATGCATTGGAAAAATCCATTGGTGGTCTCGAGGTGGAAAATATAAAGTTAAAGGAAAGGATTAAGGAACTGGAAGAGACTTTGATTCTTCTTCCACTCCTTTCCATCCCTTTGGAAATTGTCGGACCCACCACACCTGTATCCAAATTAAAAGGATCCTCAAGCTTATTCACATCAGCCAGGAGCTATGTGGAGAACAATATCAAGAAAATAATGGCATTGATTACATAATCTTAGGAAATTTCAAAGAACATGATTTATTTTGGCTCGAGGGTGCATGCCTTCCATGAGTATCTACTGGCCGACCTAAAAAATGAAGAAGGTTTCTACCTTGATGTCATGGTACCCTTTGGTATTAAAGTTTCCAACATGTCATAGCTAAAGAGAAGAGAGGAGTACATTCTCTCTCCAAGTTGAATCAAGCAGTTGAATTCCTGCTAGAAAGAAAAAATAAAGAACTTGAACAACATTGTTCAAGCATGCAACCAATCCATAACAAGGAGAGAAGAGATATTCAAAAGGTTCACAGAGGTGGACCTAGTCGGAATCACTAACTAAGTCCAAGATCCCAAGTTGATCATCAACTCGTTGTTCCTAAAAAAACAACATTTTGATGAGCAAGTTAAGATTTTTAAAGGATTGTCAATTGAAAAATTATATGGTATAATTCAATATGATGAGAATGCCATAGATAACTGGCTAGTAGATTACTTCATAAAAAATCAAGATATTGAAGAATCATTACATGGAATTTCCCTTGATCTCTGAGACTTGGAGGGCGAGTTGTTCAACATTAAAATCCAACATGAAATCAACGTGGAACCTAAGAAAAGTTACATCGAAGAATGGTTGAAGAAGGCTATCGATAAGCTGACAAATGAAGGGCAAGAAGCAGTTGAGACGGTTCCTGTAACTGTTGATGAAAATGATAAAAGGACATCAGAAATAAAATGAACACAAGAGATACCATCATAGTAATTTTATGTTGATCGCATCCTTCTTTTCTTTATTAAGTCCATCATCGATTTATTCTACCTCTTTCACTAGAAAGGTTTAACCGAAGACTGACAACTCATTTTTTCTTCTTACCAAGTCTTGTTGATCCTTCTACCTCCCATCATATTACTTCTAAAATATTATTTCTTGTATTTATTTTCTTTATGTTTCGTGGGAGCCCCAATCATAGTCTTTAAGACAAACACATTTACAATTTCAAAGAATATGTAACAGACTATATATTTTTGGAAGTTTCAAGAGAACTACTTTGGGAACAATATCGATTGTGATTTGTAACCTTGTCTTCAGAATATAAAGTATTTGAGGTTGATCTATCATTATTTTTATTTGAGCTTCCCATGTGTCCACTCTGTTAAATTTATGTTATGCATGCAGATCATCTTCTTTTTATTTTATGTGATCAAAAATATTTATCCTAAACTATGATGGATGTGAAGAAACTTTGCTTATTTTCTTTAAATGTGTGAAATGTGTAATTCCTGGTCCTTTCTCAAGAACTTTCTTTAAAAATAAAGTGAAAACATTTTCCTTTATTTTCTTGTAATATTTTTGTTTCTTTGAATTACTACAACAGACTTCTGTCAAGTCCCACATTTTGAATATTTGAAAATCTCAAGAAAATAAAAAGAGAAGTACCACCACTATAAAAATGCAGGGGGATTTACATCATCGTGAGGTTGACGTTTCGGTCCTAACATGTTCAAGTGTCAATGCCTCCCTACCATTCAATTAAACTACTAGACTTTGTGATAGCTACAAGAAACTAAATTGATATCATTCCACTACCACCTCTCTAAGCTCAATCGAGTTCCTCTATACAATCTAGACCTTCTTCTATAATTCGCTTGTGAAAATGGTGCTTTTGGTTCTTCTTTTTCCCAAACAACAACAAAAATATAAGAACATATTTTGAATCTTAAAATTAGACAAACAGTAAATCCATGATTGTACAAAATTGTGAAGCCAACAAGCTATGTAAAGATATAAATTGGTGCAGACCCCCCTTCTCTCCAAGGGTTGCGCGACCTCTTGGTCTAGGATATTTCAACTTCCTGAGTTGGACTAGCTCTGTGATTCCCTGTTGGAACCTTTACAATACAAATTCGCAGGTCCTTTAGCAAAACCTCACCCACACGAACTAACACCGGGCGTAAAGTTTCCTCCACATGACCACCTTCTGTGACAACACGCATATCTGAAAAGGCACGTCGCGATTTTGCGTGTCAGGTATATGAGTCAACTTGGCTCTCCATATTTCAAACTCCCAAACTCCCAAAATATATCACCTCAGATCAATAGTCTGAGACTTTCCGTGACTCAACGGTCTAGATCAATTCTTCACAAATTGGGACTTCGTGTTTTGGTTATTGAAAGGTTGCTCGTCTCCCTTCCTCCGATACCCGAAATTGTGAATTCTTTTAAATCCACTTACTAAAGTCCCTCGCTATCTCTTCTGAACTTCGAGTCAAAAAGACTCCCTCACACTCACTCCTTTCACTCAGTATGCACTCCTTTCATAACTTATAGAAGATAAATACTTAGAGACTTATTCAATTATTCATTCTCCATGAACCTCATACATTCACAAAACACATAATAATAGTCAAACAATATCAACACTTTACAATTGAATCAATTTTCTCTGTTCTATTCATTTCAAAGAAAAAAACATCATTACAGTCACTATCTCCTACAGACATAGAAAACACAATGAAAAACTTGTCTAAGGACCTAGAGCCTCTTCGCTCTTCTTCCTCCTATCTAAATCTTTATCACATTCTACCTTGGTGGTTACCTACCTAGCTTGATTACATGTAACCTAATGACTAATCAGGAAATTATCCTACACCTGTAATATATTACAATCATGTAAAGGATTTACAATTGTTCTGTCATTTCAAATGATGGCCTGACTTTACACACTTTAATTTAATTAACACAAAATTCAAAACTCTACACTGCTACCAAGTTGGTTAAGATTCGGCTTTGGTTCTTTCAATGTAATAAGGTGTCAACTTCACTTCCACGTCTGCCTTTCTGGATTTGATAGCGATGCTCCTGCATCATAAACCTTCATTGTTGATTTACAAAAGAAACACATATGTTCAAGAATGTACAATAAATTAGATTGTTATCATATGCTAGTCATGATAGGTAGCAATTTTTGGATACTTCATATTTTAAAATTTTCAAAGGAAGTACTAGAGGAAACACCTCCAAGCAATGGACAAAATGATCTAAAATATGACAGGTAAAGTATTCCATTTTTCTTAGCAAATAAAAATCATATTCCAACAAAAAGACCAAACATCAAGTATTCAAGTAAATATTATAGTGTGTTTAGGAGCATTCCTTATGGAATCTTATTACATGATCTAATATAATTCCACCAACCTCATGAGCAAGAAGAAGCAAAAGAAATACATGTTTGACCATGTTTGACTATGTTCTCGGATCATGTTGTCATTGATGAAAATGGTTTGATTGATTGATGTCAAGTGATTGATTGATGTCAAAAGATTGATTGATTGATGATGGATGTAATGTAATATGTATTTTCCTTGATGAGAATGCATAGATGAAGATGGATCAATGAGTTGTCATTGATACATGATGAATATGGATCGATGTGGTTTCATTGGTATATGATGCATTGCTGAAAAAACGTATAGATGACTCATTATTGTCTTATCATGATTGATAAGGTGCACAAATGGATGAACTTCAAAGTGGTTCCATTATGGTGAAAGACCTCATGGGAAGACGCTTTGCGGATTGAGATCATAGAAGAATGGTTGGAGGACCCATGCTTGTATGTGGAATAATGAGATGAATATCAATGAAATTGTTGGTGAAACTATCCTAGAAGGATAGTGCTTGTCATACCATTTCTGATGGTATGCGGAATGTCACATAACTCTTCACGGTTTGAGAGTTGTGGCCTTACGAAGTTGGAGGACCCTCACATGTTGGCTTGAAGCCCACAAGGTCAAAAAAGTCAAAGTGATTTAAAAGAAGAAATCATTTAAATGATAAAGTAAAGTGACAAAGTAAAGGTGGATTATTTAAATAATAAAGAGAAGTGAAAAAATTAAGAAATGATAAAGTAAGGTGACAAAATCAAGAAGGAATATTTAAATGATAAAATATTGGAGAACTTTCTATTTATGGAAAGTGGTTAACCCTAAAAATAAGGAAAATAGGTTAAGTGACCTAGAAATAGGTTAAGTGACCTAGACGATGAAAGTATAAATAAGATAGAAATGGTCTCTTGCATAACATCCTTTTTGTGGATCAATGGAGAGCTTCTTGTGAGAATATCTTTTGGAGTATTGATGGAGAGCTTCTTGTGAGAGCATCTTTGGTGTGGATCTCTTGAGCATGATTGAAGATCTATTCTGAGAAAGAGAGAATGAGAAGGATCTCATGGATGCATCAAAGTTTTGGCAATATCGGATATCTTGACGGTAAAAGTCTCGGAGCTTCAGAAACCGTAGCTTCTGAGGTGTACATGGGTTTTAATGGGCTAGAGCACATACATACGTGGGTTGTATGAGGACAGGGCACATACAGTGGATAAAATCATGAAGATTTGTGTTTGAGATGATGACTAGTAGTTGAAGACTGAATTTGGTTCCAGATATGCATTCTATAAGCTCAGCTCTGTCACTGAGACACTGGTATGGTTTCGTTATTGTCTCGATGGTTACTGTTGCTTGAATGCTTAGGGAATTCTTGGTATAGCTACTATGATGTGATTTATGTTGGTTGTTGGAGTGAGCAATACTCTTTTGATTCAACTGTGATATGATTTCTATGGTATACTATTTGTTTATACATGATTGAGTCAACATTGATATTGATTAGTTGTGGAGCATGAGTAAGTTATTGGAGAGCTTGGATGTGTTGTGACTGGCTGGTGATCAGTTTGGATAGTGAGAGACAAAAGAGAATGATGAATTGGTTGCAGAGGATCTGAGTTGATCTTGAAGGATAAACCCTAATAGATTAGAAGGTATACGGAGGTTGTTGTATACATTGGTCGTGTACATATGTGGGTTGTAGTGAGCCAGTGCGCATGCACACACGAGTTGCACTACTGACAGGTCGCGCACCTATTGTAGATTGATATATGTTGAGGATTGTTGCCTCATCTCAGTTGGTTCTGAGTGTGTAAGTTGATTCTTGCATGATATATCTTCTTCTCTTATGGAGTTGTACTCAATTTAGTTGTTGCTATAAAACCCCAAGGATTGTAGTATGTAATAAAAAGAAAATTGTACATACATATTGTGTTCTTTGTGTTCCTTGTGGTGATGAATTGTTGATGATATATTGTTGATACATGTGGATAATATGTGTTCACATATAACTGGTTATAAATGACAACAATGGGTAATGAGTAAAATGTTGAATGCTAACTAATGCGTTTTGTGTAAGAGGAAATTTTTTGAAAAATATCCCCACACTCATTCACCCCCCCTCTAAGTGTGGTAGGTGTGTCCAACAATTGGAATCAGAGCAAGCCTTCACTACAAGCCTTAAAAATCTTGAGGGAGATCCATAGACACACAAATGGATGATGAAGTTCTAATCCTTGATGAGGAAAACTATTCTACTTGGAGAATAGAGATGAGAGTACATTTGAAGGAAATGGGAGTAGCTATTTGGAAGGCAGCCATTGGTGGATCAGTTCCCTTGAAGAACAAGTCAAAGTTTGTAGCTCAAAGGGAAGGAAATAAGAATTATGCATTGGCTCTCAAGACCATTCTTAGTCGACTCTCAAGCCCTATAAAAGAGAGCATGGGACAATGCACTTATGCCAAGGATGAGATCTCGGAAAGTCAAAGATCACCATGTGATAAATCAGGAATTGGATACAAAGAAGAAGCTACACATGCTAAAGCAAGCACCTCAAAGAAGCATGAGGTAAGTCCATCAAAGAAGGAAGACAATGTTGCAAAAAAACCATCTACACAAGGCAAAGAAAATCTCAAAAGAACAAAGAAAGGAGGACATCAAGAAGCTATTCTTGGGACACCAAAGAAAAGGTATGCAAGTATTTTTCATGGGCATTGTTATTCATGTAATGGATATGGCCACAAAACTTTTGAATGTAGAACTTATGAAAGGAGATATAATGGAATATTTTATAACACCATGAGGCGTTGGAGATGTGATCAAGTAGGACACGTTGATGTTCACTGTAACACCATTAGATGCTACAGTTGTAGTGGATTTGGCCACAAATCCCAGGAATGCTAGAACACAATAAGAAAGTCCATGATGAGGAATTCACATAGCATGGCTAGAATAAGGAATGAAGTAAGGAAGGGAGATATCTTTGAAAATATAGATGCTCAGAGCTCAAGTTCCAAGGAGCAGGGACATCTATAGAAGTGGGTGAAGAAGACAAAGAAGCCAAAATAGAATGAAAGACTAAAGGGAAGCTCAAGTAAGGCATCTACTGAAGCATACGTGGGTGGAAGTGGTATCAGTCGCATACATACGCATGATGACCTTGTATAGGTCGTGTACATACGTGATATGTTGTGCAACATGCCGCATATATGTGGTAAAGCCTTGGGAAAAAGGCAATGCACATGAGTTGCAGCTTGATGTGATGGTATAACACTATGTTGCAGGGTCTGACATTGTTTGTTGCAGGTTCTGACATTGTTTTGTTGTAGGATTAAATGTTCATCTATTGGATTATGTAAAATAAAATCTTGGATGCATGGCACTAACCCATGAGTTTGTATCAATGCATTTTATGTTGAAGAACAATGCTGGTTATGACAGTGAAGTTATGACACCTTGGTTATGTGATATATCTTGATGATGTATTGGAAGCTTACTTTTTGGAAAGCTTGATGCATGCAGCATATGGATGGGCTACATTGGGACATGTGGTTGAAAAATTGATCATGTTGTACATCATTGATGATCTATAGGTATTGCATGATAGTACATGATTGGTATTACTTGATTAGTACAAAAATTGGTATTTGTTTGATACATGGTTATGATACTTGGTTCATGATGGAGACATATCATGAGTGATATGATACATTGTTTGACATATTGGTGGATGCACATGGTTGGCATATTGGTAGATGCACATGGTTGGCATATTGGTGGAAGAACATGGTTGGCATATTGGTAGATACACATGTTGGCATGTTGATAGAGGCATATGATTGATACATTCCATGGATGATATATTTTGGCACATTGCATGATGTTCATGTACATGGTCAATGTACATTGGTGTTGTGCATGATGAGCACACATTTTGTACAGGGTGTACTTGGTTGATATTTTTCTCATGATTCTTTATTTCATTATTGACATATATTTTGCTTCATGATTCTTGGCATGGCATGAGTTTGATGCATGAACGGGTCCAAGGATCATTATATGGTATCATATTGTTCATCTTGTAGAGACGATAGGGGATAAATACCCATAGGGGGAGTCATTATTCTTCCCATGATTATAGGAGGAGATATTTATTAGATGCATACCTAGAAAATAGCCCTATATTTGAAGAAAGAGCATATAAGTATAATTCTAGGGGGATAAATGGTCACAGGGGGAGTATGTTCGATGTATCTTCAGCATTACATCAAAGTGAAATCAAAGGCACCCAGAGAGGGGGAGCAACCCCAAGAGGAGAATGGACCTTTGCCATTGATGTCAAAGGGGGAGAGTTAATCACATTGATGTGATTGATGTTTATTGATGGGGAGAGATAGTCACATTGACTATTGATATAGAGCATGCCTTATCTACATATTGACATCAATAATTGGTAATTGGTGTTGACATCAATGTTGGTATTGTCATCAATGCCAAAGGGGGAGATTGTTGGATCATGTTGTCATTGATGCAAATGGTTTGATTGATTGATGTCAAGTGATTGATTGATGACAAGTGATTGATTGATGTCAAAAGATTGATTTATTGATGATGGATGTAATGTAATATGTATTGTCCTTGATGAGAATTCATATATGAAGATGGATCAATGAGTTGTCATTGATACATGATGAAGATGGATCGATGTGGTTTCATTGGTATATGATGCATTGTTGGA
>JZKD02S1067999.1:0-13220 GCA_000966675.3 Picea glauca
CATGTACTATTCATATAGAATAGTCTTGCCTTCAAATATATCAAAACTCATACCATTATCCATCAAACAAACTTGGGTCCATTACCCAAACCTGGGTTCTCCAACTTCTCATGGCTATAACTCTCTAACCGTGAGGAGTTATGTGACGTTCCACATACCACCAAAAATGGAATGACATGTAATATCCATATAGAATATTCTTACCTTCAAATATATTAAAACTCATACCATTATACATGAAACAACCTTGGGTCCATTACCCAAACCTTTGTGCTACCAGAATTTGCTACCCGACTTTCTCCAAGGGTTGACATCAATCACTAAGGGTTGAGATCAATCTACAATATCACTCTCCAATAGTTGACATCAACGACAACCAAAAATCCATACCAACTATCCATCAACTTAAACCAACTGTCTGACATACTCAACCCCTAATCTCTGCCCATGTCCCCCAATAGCTGGCATCACATTATTTATTAAAATTCAAAAATACAATTTTCGCATATACATTGCTTGGCCACAACCATACATTATATCCACATCAAGCATTAATTTAAATGGAGATTATAGTGGAGATGTTACATGATTATCAAACTATTGTAGTGATTAAGTTGAAATAAAATGTGATTAGTTTTTTTTTCATTTTCTTATTTTCATGTTGTGTTTCATAATATATTTTGATTCATATTTTGTATATTCATGGTCAATATATTGTTAAAATATTCTTATTTTGATTTGGCATTTTATATATTTAATTAAATACACAACTTGCATAGTGACTAACTTAGAAAACAAAAAGTAAAAATTAATTATTAATTGAGACTAGTAATTAAAACAATTATTTTTATCAAATAAGGGTAATAGTACTTTACCCAAGCTTTTGCATGGTTTATGCTTTATTATAGTTATCATGCCAATACTTGAATCAATGGAAGGAAGGCACACTAGTAACTAGAGTATGTGGTCTAACCTTGACATGTAGGCCTATATCCATCAACTCCTTGAAGGATTCAATGTAATAATCCCCGAGTCTATTATCACTTTTTATAAACCAAATACCCTTGACATGTAGGCCTATATCCATCAACTCCTTGAAGGATTCAATGTAATAATCCCCGAGTCTATTATCACTTGTTATAAACCAAATACCCAAAACAACATAGTAAACTTGAAAAACTTGAATACACCAAATTTAGATGTGGGGCACAACTCCTAAGAGTATTATTTTTAATGAGTTACACAATAACCCTAAGATACTACGAAAATGACTTGCAATAGCCCCAAATACATCCATATACCACAATCATATGCCATTGTGTGTAATAATGACTCTATTAAATTCCTATATATACTAGATCTCACTCAATACTAATGTAGGCCCAATGGCAAGTCGACGACAAATTTGCTTGTACATGTGGATATTTTCCATAACATACCGACATCAGGGTCATAGTAATTGTGTTACTTCAAGATGGTAAAGTTATGTCCACAAACACAATGTTCTTGGCTCTTAACTTCTTTGGGAGGGGCATAAAAAATATTAAGCATATTTTTGACAAGTAGACCCCAAGATTGGATACCTTAATTCTATCTGAAGGAAACATTTTAACCATCAAACCCAAACAAACATTTTATTGAGCACATCAAATAGATAATTCCAAATAAAGTTATAATTAATTTAGGCATATGAAGGACTAGAAATGGAATAGAGCCAATTCCTTTAGAAAATATTGACCAGCTTGCAAATACAAATGGTTGTGTCTAAGACCCATTCTCGATGGGTGATTGAAAAGGTTGTGGAGGCTTAAGTCTAAACTAAAGACTTGGATATTTTAGCTTCACAATGTGTAGAAGCCTAAGAAGGAATTTTTTGCCTAGTCCTTGATTCTTGGGGACTTGGCCTTAGACCAAAGACTTATGTATATAGGTAAATTGCAACCCAAATGCTCTTTTCATGAAAAAATGGACAACCTAAAGCATTTTTTTTGGTTTTGTTGCTTTCCTATGTATGCTTCAAGATGGGTATCTAAATTTTATAACCAATTATTCCCTATAGATATCACATAAAAGTTTCTATAATAGGTTATAAACTCCCATGGGTTGGTGAGTTTAATTCAACATGAAAACTTCTAATGATAGAAGTCCTTTATCTTATTTGGAAGAAAATAATTGAAACAAGGAACAAACTAAATATGTTTTTCTTTGGTATGACAATGTCCTCTATGTAAAATCTCAATTTCCAAATGTTGCTAAGTTCAAAAGGTTGAAATAAATATCACACATGTGAACTCACTACTTGAGTACTTTTGAAGTGTGTCTTGCACCATGTGTAGGTTACCCCGTGATCACTCTTTGACCCCCTCAACTCATTATAGGAAATCCCAACAATTAGAGAGAAGTCCCGGATATTGGCTTGGCTAAGTTGTTTGAGAGAGAAAGGAATGAGGATAATGATGTCAAAGTTGGCCTCCCCCACCTATCACCATAATGATAGGTCCCCTTTAATGACTCTCAACATTTTTAAAGCGAAGAATCTCCTTGAGCCCAAGAAATGGAAGGATGGATGAGAGGCCATTATTCAAGACCCTAAACTTGCTAATGATGGCTAAGGGCCACCCCCATGGATTGTGATGAACCTCTTCCTACTACAAGAATGATTCTCATTGCTAATTAATGACACTTCTTATTTTTTAGGGTTTTCTCAATGTGTATTATTGCTAATTGAACTTGGTTACATTAATGATGATTACGATTAAGATTATGATATAGAGGAGTTTTGACCATTAGGTTCACCAAAGAGTGAAGCATACCAAATCTCAAAATGGAACAACTTCAACAATAATAAACAAAAAATTGAAATAAACAAGATAAAGACAGAAAGGGTTGGGGGCACATGCACACCCAAATTTGGATTGCACCTGCAAATCCTATAGTATGGAGAAAGGCATCTCCATTTAATTATACTCAAATGAGTAATAATTTTGTATTGATAGTAGAATGGATTAATTGTAGGTGAGTGGGGAGAGCTCTTTTAATACTACTCTCATGGTAACACCTCTCCACTGACCTAGTGATGAGTTATTAATGCATGTGACTAACACCTACCCACTAATTTAGTAACAAATCATTAATAATCTCAACTAACTTAGTGATGGAGCATTAATGAACTTACAAACAAAATCATTCATTGAAAAAATATCTTGTGTATAGGAACACAACATGCCCTCCCCTTTAAATAAGATTTGTCCCCAAAGGTATCTCTAACTCTATTACTAATCGCTTATTCAATGCTTGCATAAAAAATAAGCTCGATTATACAAAAAATACCTTTATTGACATGTTGGGTTGTTACTAGTCCGTGGGACTCAATGATTAACAAATAAAATAAGAACATGCATTACCTACATAAGTCTTCTTGTCATTGGCTACATTAGGGACACAACATGCCCCTCTTTCTTAAAATGCTTGGAATTCAAAGCATAAGGAAGAAGTATATTAAAGTACAACTGGTAGCTAAAGTCATTCTCCTATAGTTGCACTAATGAGATAGTCGTACATAACTCCCCACTGATTTGGTGATAGTTTCCTCACTCCTTTCTCGGGTCCTATGTCTTCAAGTTGTGGTATATATTGACACTAGTAATGTTTGAGAATTTTTCAATGGGATCCTAGGACCTGTCAATGTCATTATCATTATGTTAATCTCGATGGTGCTCTTCTACAAAACTAGAACTTATAACAACTAGTGTGTCCTTGACATGTTCCATGAAAAGACACTCATCTTGGACAATTCATGCTTCATCAATTTCAATGATTGTATCCTCTTGTAAGTCCCCCTCATAAGAAGATTAACCATTTTACACACTGGGGGATTCATGAAGAAGAGGAAGAGATCCTTGAAAGAGAAGCTAGGAGATCATGTTTGCTTATTCAAAATCCTCTTAACATGGATATTCATGATAAAAGGGAGTATAATCAACACAAAAAATATGAAAGTAATAATTTTCACACCATTGGAAGATATTTCCATACCATTCTTCACAAGCATATTCCAGATCTAACCATGAATTTATCTTATTACAGTATTTAATATTTATGTATAATGCCATACAAAATCTATTACATATGTCCACAAATATTTCCACTACTTTTGAATAGGCCATGCTAATATTCTATTTAAAAAAAAAAGATTACCTTGATTATGTCTTTCCCATTTTCACTAAGGTTTTTGAAGCTGAAAATGTATGACGAATCGCAAAGCTTTTAATTCACTCATTATAACTAAAAAATGTACCATATAATATATCAAATTGAAGCTATAGAGCCACTTTGTCAAATAGATTTGTTTTTGGCTTCAATATGGGCAATGTGTTAAGGTTATATGCTATGAATACCTAAAATAGAGTCACGACCATAACAAAAAAATCTAAAATCATATTTTTTTAATCTGCAATATCTTTGACCATATGACCTCCAATTCGAGTGTTTTCTTTTTTCAAGTTGCCTTTTTTTCTAAGTGGAATATGGATATGCAATTTGTTTTTGAACACGATGCTTCAAAAGTTTCAGAATCTCCCTAGTGTTGCAACCCCTTTTTCTTTTTTCACAATAGAAGTGAGAATCAACTTGCTCTGATACCAACTTGAAGCCTCCCAATGCTCAAAATGGAACAACTTCAACAATAATAAACATATTGAAATAAACAAGATAAATACAACAAAGGTTGGGGGCACTTGCACACCCAAGTTTGGAATGCACCTGGAAATCCTAAAGTATGGAGAAAGACATCTCCATTTAATAATACTCAAATGAGTAATAAGTTTGTATTAATAGTAGAATGGATTGACTCAAGTGAGAGGGGGACCCTTTTAATAATATTCTCATAGTAACACCTCTCCAATAACATAGTGGTGAGTTAGTAGTAATGCACATAACTAACACCTACTGACTAACTTAATGATGACTCATTAATAATTGCAACTAACTTAGTGATTGGGGCATTAATGAGCTTACAAACAAAATAGTTCACATACATAATATGTTGTGTACAGACGCATAACAAAGAGAGTGTGCTTACATAGCTATTTAGATAACCCATTTTTTGTATAAAAGGTATTACATGAATGCACCAAGTTTTTATTAATAATTAAATAATACATTTTATTAGGAAGAAAAAATCATAGATGCATCTTAAACCTTGATCTATTTTAAAAAGTATCGAGGAATATCCTATGTTAAGTTAGATGAAGAGACACTTATAAACAATCTTCAAGCCATAATTTTTTGACTTCATAACTTAAAACACCAAACTAGGGGATGGATCCTTAACCAAAACACCAAATTGAGGTGTTTGAAAAGGTACCCATGTCATTAATCCTTTATTTCTATGTACAAAGATGTCATGATGAAGTGATGTCGTTTGACGATGGAACTCAAAGCTTTTTGTTTGTGGATATGGATCCTAAACAAAAATACCAAATCGACGTGTTTGACAAGGTACCCATGCCATTAATTTTTTATCCCTATATATAAAGATGTCACAATGAAGCAACGCTTTTTCGAAATGGATTGGAGAAAGTAACCATCCATTAATCTTTTATTCTTGTATAAGCAAATGTCACAATATCATAACGTTCTCAACAATGCTAAGAGATGAGATAAATTTTTTATTCATATATACACATATTGAGATGGAAAAAAAACCACATAGAAATAATATTTGTAGTTATAAATCTTTAATCAAAACACTAAACTACATTATTTAATAATAATAATAATATACTCACAAAGGTTTTGTGAATATAGATCCGAAACCAATATACCAAATTAAGATGTTTTACAAATTACCTACCTCATTAATTTTTTATCCTTTATACATAAATGTCACAATGACGCTTCAAAAATACCCATATCATTAATCTCCTATTCCTATTCCTATATCCACATGTTGTGATCAAATAAAACCACATAAAAATGATATTTGTCATTGTAAATTTTTAATCACGACACTTAACTACATTATTTAACAACATGCCCATGCCATTAATCTTTTATCCTTTTATAAATAAAGATGATGAAGCAACACCACGTGAACCTTTCATCAATATATAAAGCCAGGTGTTCCCAAGATACTTGCATCATTAATTTTTTTAAATCATGTGTGACGATGAAAGAACAGCGCTTGGGCATGGAACTCAGAGTAAAATTTAGATAACCCCAGTACGTTTATAACAGAGTTCTTTATTTTACTTTGGCGTGTTGAAAGAAATACATGATAGGACTTTTCATTCTTATGGCTGTTCTAAGCCTAAATCAAATGTTTTTTGAAAGGAAGCTATTGCAAATTGAAGCTATGAAATTCGAGAAGCCATGGTTTGAAAATTAATACAACGATTCACCGGGGGAATGATAATCTGGTGCAAAAAATATTTCCAATGGCATCCTGTCTTCGCACACAATGCATGCCACATTTCCATTCCAAATGCTTTTTGGCCAAAAGAAAGCCGCTATATCCTGCGCGGGCCTCGAGAATAGTTGGAATCCAGAAGAATTGTGAGATAAACTCGCTGCTTTTATTCATTATTGGGTGTATTCAGATGGGTTCTTCTGTGAATATATCTGTACCGGTTTTTTAATTAATTTCCGATGTGCAGGCACAGGAGCCATCCCCGGAGCTGGGAAGCTTGGAAGACGAACAGTTTTGCAGAAAATGGCGCTTCTGAGTGTTTTCATTGCAGGGAACAACGCATGTGGAGGTGGAGTTGCTTCCCAGAACAAGAAGACCAACTTGAGCATTGAGGAGATAAAGGTGAGTCGTAGTTTTTCTTTCCTCTTTAAGTAGTTGCGTTTCAGAATTAATGTAAAGCTCCTTACCAGGAAGAGCATCATTGGACCATTGCTTGTGTTCCATTATTGGGCAAATATTGTTGCATAGGCTTGAGAGGTCATTGGTTCTATTCTCATGGAGTCATATGAAAGTGGGGAGAGCCTGTGGGTGGATTAACAATTTGGGAAACTGGAATCTATCGTGTGCAGATCAATTGGAAAACACACACTTCACAATGGAGCTGGCAACCACACACCCTTAGTGGATAAAGTTTCTAATATACTTGGCATAGGACGAATTTGCAAAGATATATGTCTATCTTTATAATATATAGACACACATACTTAACATCTAGTAGTTTATCCAGCCCACCTCTCTCCTTCTTATATGATGTCATCTCGTAAGCTTACAGGGCACAACCAGTGTGGGCTCACATACCACGTATGCTTAGAAGGCATAATCAATCTGGGCCCGCATGACATGAGCCTGGCAGATGGTTCACATATGCTTGCTACACAAACACCTTTAACATATCATGATTATAGATGCATTAAGTACACATCGTGACTATAGATGCATTAAGTAGGATATCGAGTCAATTATTTGATACGTGATCCAATGGTGTGTGGTCTAATGGTGTGTGGTCTAATGGCAATTATTTGATATGTGATCCAATGGTGTGTGGTCTAATGGCAAGCAGCAAGGGTGATCAAGCTTGTATTAACGTGGAGACCTAGGTTCAAAAACCCTGTTCAAAAACCCAGGTGGGTGTGGATGTTCCCAGGTGCAAGTCATGGATGATTTTGTCAGCATAGGAATGCCCCAAGTCATGGGTGATTTTGCCAGCATAGGAATGCCCGGCATAGTGCAACAACGTAACTAAAGGAGACTTGTAAGTTGCTCTAAGGAGCGTTTCCAAAAAAAAGTAATTATTTTATATGTGTACATGCCATGTGTGTGTGAGATGGACAGACCAATAGACATATTCATCTTGGCCATGTAGACAAATAGACATATTCATCTTGGCCATATAAACAAATAGACATAGCATAAATATAGTTACAAATTATGGGCCCGTATAGCATGCAACTTGAAGACCTATATAGCTTATGCTGTGCAGATCTACATATATCATGGCTTCAATGTGCACAAGGTATATGTCTACTTGACCTATGTAGCTTATGCCATGCTGATCTACATAGATCATGTCGTTTATTACTCCTTGAAAATACATGGTATATTTTGCATTTTCATTGGCATCTTTCTCTCACCAACACAATGGGAATCAGTGGGAGTTTAGTGACATTTACAGGTAGTGGGGAGAAACTTGGAGGCTATGCACCTTGTTATATCTTGCCAGAGCATCATTCCATTCATTATTTGGGGAAAGAACAAAGGTGTAGAAGTATTGTTGGCTTGATGGGGGCTTTTTTGGAGGTATATCTCACCATGACGTTCCATTTGGGCACATTTGACATGTATTTGGAGGCATGGATACATGGCATACATCACCATTTATCACCTTGTTCCTAGGTTGAACCTAGGGCTTGAGACCACATGGATGGATGATGTGAGCAAGCAGTGAGACTTAGAAGATGAATGCCCTACCATGAGAGATGTCCAAGACATGATTTATGGTGAGGTGAGGGTCAAGCACAACCTAAAGGAGCAAACACCCTACTTTGTAGGAGGTCCATAACATGACACATGGTAAGGAGAGAGGACAAAGGAGGAACACCCTTCTTAGAAATGTACCATGTGGAAGTAGAGGCATTTGTATGGCAAAAGAGGGGTCACTTGATGAGGAGTGCTCCACTAAGAAGAACCTTTTTGTTGATTGATTATGAATCTATTCTCTTAATGTGGGATGCCCTCTTCGAGAAGGCATCTAAAGCATTCTAAAGGTTCTTTATGGGGAATTACACATTATTTGAGGCACGTCGTTCAAATATTTGGAGGAATGACTTAAGGAGAAGTTGACACATGTCAATTTGGGATTAAATCAAACCCTAGAAGCTACTCTAAGAGGAGCACCCTAACTCTAGGGTTTCTAGCTCTATTTGAATATTATATTATTGATTAGGATTTAATTTGAAAGGTATAAATAGAGGAGAGGAATTCGTTTGTAAGGCATGGTTGGAAGATAGGGATTTCCTCTCCAAGTACTTAGTTGAATATATTTTGGAGGATTTGAGGAGGGATGAGTTCACGTTGAGGTTTTCGTGTTTTTTCTACTTTTCATGTGTTGATTTGATGGCTGAAAATTACTCTTAGAAATTGCTGGTGTAATATTTGAAGAAGGGCAATTTTTATCTAATAAGAGGAGGTCAGGTTAGAGGTTTCACCCTCCCTATCTCTTGCTGTAATTATTGTTCATTTAATAGATATTGTTGCTGTCATTTCTGCATATTGATAGGTTGTCACTGTCCCTTACTTATTCATGGTTGCATGTTATTACTTGGTTGTTTTGTAAGTGTTGTGAGGTGCATTTTTGGAAGGGCCCTCCTTTAATTTTCTGCATATTGAGGAAGATCCATACGGTTAGAACGTATTGTTAATAGCCTAACTATGCCTTTCATTTCATTCAAACCCTCTTGTTCATTGGTTTTGACTCCATGACCCAATTGGATAGGCACTGGTCTTGGCAAATTCTACCATCCATTTTCTTCTAAAGATTCACTCTTTTGGGCATAAGGGTATCTGTAAGGCCTGATGTTAGGAGGAACACTCCCAGGAATTAAGTGAATACCATGATCATGATCGTTGGTGGGTGGAAGACCTCTGGGAATATCTTCAAATACTTTGGAATGCTTATCAATGATCCGTTGGAGATTTAGGGGAATAGATGGCTTAGATGTTTGAACATCTAGTGAGCATAGTTGTACAATTACACCCTGATGCCCCTTTTTCAATAATTTTGTCATGCCATTAGAGCTTAACATCTTACTGGGTTTCCCTATGATACCCCTTAACTCAAATTCCTTTCTTTCCAATGAAAATTTCATGAAAAGTTCTTGAAAATTAAAAGCCACTGTTCCCAATGATTGTAACTATTGGACCCCTAGTACGACATCAACACCACACATGGATATAACAATCATTGAACTATTCATTACATATTCCCCCATAGTAAGATTGATCTTATGGCATTTTCCTAAGAAATTGATAGTTCCTCCATTTGCAATCATTACTTGAAACTCTGGCATTAGATATATAAAGCAATTGAGAGCTTTGGCTAATTTATAGTGAATGAAATTATGAGTACTACCAGAATCAATTAGCACTATTACCTTTTTATTTTTGATATATCCTTCGATCTTGAGTGTTTGAGGAGTGCTAATTCCAGCTAATGCATGACATGATATGGTGGGAGTCATCTATTTAGAAGAAATATCTTCTACATCTTCATCTTGAGATGGTTCTTGTTCTTCTTCCTCTTCACAATCTATATAGAATAATTTCTTCTCACCACACTTATGTCCCTTACTGTATTTGTTGTCACAATTAAAGCATAAACCTTTTGCTTTTCTTTTCTCCAATTGTTGAGGTGTCAACCTTGTAGGTTGAGGTGGTTTAGAAGAAGGAACATCATTCTTTTGATAGATGTTAGGGGTGGTCCTTCTAGTAGCCATAGCCAAATTTTTACTTTCAACTTTTCTCACCACCCTGAACGCATTCTCCAATGATTTGGGTTCCCAAAGGTGAACCTCATGTTGAATGTTATCCTTTAAAGTTCCTATGAAGACATCAATCAGGTGCTCATCTGGAATATTCGTTACCTTTATATTCAATCTTTGGAAGTTCTCAATGTGCTCCGCAACTGAACCCTTTTGCTTGAGATTTATCAATTGGTTGAAGAAGCTATTGCTCCTTGTATCCTCATAGTATGCTATCATTTCTTCCGTGAAAATTGTCCAAGTGACAAGTGATTTGCGAGAACAAATCCATCGATACCACACAAACTGATTAGGTTCTAAATATAAGGACACAATTTGTACCTTTTGTGTGTGTGGCACATCATGTAGATCAAAGAACTGCTCCATCTGGAGTATCCATGTGATTGGATCCTTGCCATCAAACTTCCTCATATCGATCTTAGGAAAGTGGTTGGTCTTCAACCCAAAGCTGGAGTTTCTGTAGTCTTGATTCATCTTCCTTGTGTCCTCATCATGAATTTCATGGGATACATTGCCACTTTCAGGTGGCCTCTCTATTATCAACTTTTTCAACCCTTCCATGATCTCCCCTTTTAAGCCATCCATCTTAGTATCCATCATCGCTTCTAACTTAGCTTCAGTTGAATCCATCATCTTTTGTAGTTCATATTTTGTTACTGCCTTCTTTTGTAAATCATTTATGTCCTTATGCATTTCTTCACCTTCATCAAGAGTCCAAGTAGGATTGTTTGAGGGCTTATTTGGTGTAGAATTTCCCTTTTGGTGGCATGTTGGCCAAGTATCACTGCAAGGTAGGAATTTCTAATTGGCTTAGGCAAAGGTCCTCACAAACAAGGGAGTGTCAGGTGCTATAGCTTTCTGATATACGTGCGGGGTCCAACAATAGTACTCGGACCAATATCTCAGGGCACTAACTAAGGAGGCTTGACCATGCCCTTAGCCGTACTATCCGACTACCGAGGTACTAGAGAGTGATCTCCTTGAGTGTTGTTCTCAATGTACTATAGCAACAAGACGACCAAATGGTTTACTTGATTGGTTTGAGGATTCTAGGGGGTCTCCCGATATACGCCAGGTACGTGGGAGCTCAAATCCGTAGTAGTGTTGTCTAATGCGCAACCGTTCGAAAAGGGCCTTTCGATATACTCTAGGTACGTGGAAGAACCACACTATCCTCGGGATGTAACACTGACAACTAACGATAGCTCCTACGTTTAGAGACGCCAAAATATGCATGTACCTAAAAAACCCTAAGATTCTCTCAAATTTATGTGATACTCCTTTTATCCCACTTTATTCCACTTTTTGAATCCCAAATTGGATCTTCTAGTCAAAATATATGTAAATTCCCCCCCCCCCCCAAAAAAAAAAGCGCACCTTTTAAAACCCTGATTTGGAGATTGTTCGACTAGCCGACCTTTCTTCTGCTGTAGCTTTGCAATTTCGGCCTAAGGTATCCTGATGTGTCTTCTTTCCAACCCCACAAGTTAGACCAAGATTGGATTCTCCAAGAGAATATTATGATAGCTTTCCCAAGATGTGTTGATTTTTCCCCTTTCAGGAGAGCGACCTTGTACGGCCTGCCGCGTGTTAGTGTCTTCACTTCAGAACTTGAAATTTGCACCAGTAAAACTTCGGTCTGTACCCTAATCAATGGAACAGGTCTCACTCAATTTGGAGGTTTGTAGCTTCAGATATAATAGTTTTCCCAAGAACACCTATTTTAGACTGAAATCTGGACCAACCAAAAACCCTAATTTCCTCAGAGAATAACTTTCAGAGTACAACAAATCAAGGGCTGAAATTTGTACACAAGATACTTCACTATTCTGCCTTCGTACTATAAAAACTTCAGAACCTGAAACCAAGCCAAAAAAGTTGGGAGCGAAAATGCCAAGAAATCCTGTTTCAGACTAGTTTCAGGACTAGTCAAAAACCCTAACTTGAACAGAATGTATCTCCAAAAATATAATGAACCAAGATCTAAAATTTGGACCCAAGTTAGCTCTATATGTCTCCTTTACACCATATAAATTCTAGATCCCGAAACCTTCCAAAAACAACGTTGTAGCAAAAATGCCGAGAAGACTCGTTTTGAAGAAGCCAGTCTCGAGGATTGTCTAGCTCTGATACCAAATGTTAAGAACCAAATATCAAAATAGCATAACAACCTCAGAATTAGTACTCCATGCCTTGACAAAGAGAGAAATTCAGATAGTAAGCCTCTTCGAAGGGGCAACCTCCTTATACATCACATGAATTCACCATTACAAGATGATTCAAAATGAAAAGGTCTCTTTGGTATATATAGGAGAGTAGGAAGTACAATTACAACTAATGGACCCAAGCTGACATAAATAAAATAACAATACTAATGTAATATGCCCCAATTAAGGGGTAATGTGCCACGATTTAGGGCTTAAAAAAGTTGATTCATCATGGACTTAAGGTTATTAACATGATTGATAACACTCTCACTTTCTGTCATCCTCAAGTCAAAGAGTTGTTGTTTCAACAAAACTTTAGTGTTTTGGGCTTCTGAAAACAAATTTTCTAAGGAATCCCAAACTTCTTTGGAGGTCTTTGTCAAATCCACTAAGTGAACTTTAGAATCTGAGAGATCCAATCCAATAAGTGCCAAGGCTTTGTTGTCTGTCATTGTTAGATTTTGGTAGCTTGGAGGTACTTCTACATTTATTGTGCCTAGGCAGGAG
>JZKD02S1068010.1:0-13220 GCA_000966675.3 Picea glauca
GACGATGACTTTCAAAGGTGATGAAGTCAAGGACTTTTTGAAGGCAAAGAATGGAGGATTGGATCTTCTACGAGAATATCTTGAATACCCAACAATTATTCCAAAGGATATTCTTATTGGAAGATTTTTTGTTGTCATATATGTCAACCCTAGAATAATTTAAGAAGCCCACATTTGCTTGAATAACAAAAGTACAAAAATGGAGATTGTTGAAAGCATTATTTGTGATCAATTCGGATACCCTATATTTGAGGGAATGTTTACCATACACAAATAACTCAAATGGAAACACAAGTTAAATGGTTGGAAATATTATTTTTATACCTTTCCAATGGCATATGGAAGTCCCTCTAACTCCCAAGGAATGAGGAGATATGAATTTTTCTGTTTGACAACCCAGCCAAAAATTTAAGGAAAGTTCAACCAGGTCGGCCCAGAAACTAAAAATAAGGATAGAAATACTATAAATATAGAATGTATTTTCACATTTTTAGAGAAAACAAGCTAGTGATATCTTATCACAAGTTTGGATTGAAGCAACTGGGAGGATAAGGAGCTCTTATGAAGGATATTTTCTAGTCTTATGGTGATGTTTTTATCATTGTTATGGGTTCTCTATAGTATGGAAGGTTGATTCTTTGCACAAAGTTCTATGTGGTTTTTGGGGTTGATATGTGGACCCATGTGGAACTAGGATTTATATGTATACCCAATTTCTAAGTGGACCCAGTTTTATGATGATGATGTATCAACGATATTCACAAAGACAGTGACAGTGGTAGTGACAGTCTATGTGGACCCAATTTCCATGTGGACCCAGTTTCTAAGTGGACCTAGTTTGATGATGCTATTATTAGTGACATGGTGATGTAAATGTCAATTATATTTTTTTTTTCTTGGGTGGAAGGGAGAGGAAATGATATAGGTTTCAACCCTCTCTTGGAAGTTGCATCTTCCCTTGATTGGAGATTTTATCCTCCCTTGAATTTGGAAGTTGTGGCTTCCCTTAATTGGAGGTGTGTCCCTCTTTTGAACTTGGAAGATTTATCTTCCCTTGGAATTCATTACTTCCCTTTAACAATAACTTATAATTACTTCTCATATATGGTGCATGGTGTATTGATGTATCTCTTCTACTATTCTTCATTATTCATTGCATATTTTTCATTGTTAATTTGATATAAATTGAATCTATAATCTGGTTGAAGTATAAGTTGAAAAAGTGTTTGAAATTTTACTCGATATTGATTCACTCCCCTCTCAGTATCAACAATTGGGTTCATAGCAGGTTACCTGCAGTACATTTTAACCACTGGAAGGAAGATCCTAAGAAGAAATGGAATTTCATATTCCAAATGTGATTCCACCATTTGATGGAAGAAATCATGCATATTAGATTAATAGAATGTAAACATACTTGATAGCTTTAGGATCTGATGTTTGGTTCTCAGTGGTTTTAGGATACAAGGCTTTGAAGAAACCAAATACTTCAGCTCAGAAGGAAGCAAGAAGGGAAAAAAATTGGCAATGGATACCATCCTAGATGGATTGACTGATTCGGCGAAAGCCAAGGTGGGATCATGTGCATCAGCAAAAGAGATTTGGGACAAGCTACAAGACCTTTATGCAAAGGAAGAAGAAGAAGAAGAAGAAGAAGAAGTTACATCATTTCATATTTTAAAGAATCTAATAGAGATGATTTATTTTTCTTTAATTGTAAAGAAGTAGGACATCTTGAACATGAATTCCCTTATCCAAAGATTGAAAGAGATGATACTGAAATAGAAAATTCCAATGAAGAAGAAGACAATCCTAAAATAGAAAAGGAAGAAAATCATGAGGTGAGACTTGAAAAAGTCAATTCTAAAGAAGAGTTCGATGAAGGCTTTGATTCTTTTTTGGGATACAAAGACAACATAGAAAGAAAACAAGAAAATGAGATTCTTGAAAAATTGAACCATGTTGAAATTGAAAATAGCAAACTCAAAAACACAAATAGAAAGCTAAGAAGTGAATTGAGTAGTTATGAGGAAGAGAATCATAAGATTGAAAAGAAAATTGAAATATTGAAGGAACAATTAGAATATTGTGAGAAACTAAAAGAAGAAATTGTTTCCCTGGAGATTCAACTCGAAGAAGCAAGAATAATAGAAGAAGCAATGGATGTCCATATGATGAAGAAAGAATAAGATTGTGAGAAACTTGAACAGGAAGTTGTCTCATTAAGGAAGATCTTAAGAAAATCTCAAGTGCCAAAAGACTTAACACATCTTGGATGCATGGGTGAAACTTCGTAAAAAGAAGATACAAATGCCAACAAGAAGGTTGAGGAAAGCTCCACACAGACAATTGATGAGAAGTGGACCAGGATGCCAGAAAGAAGGAATGATTACAAAAGAGATGAATATCCAAGAAGATCTCCTACCTTCAGAAACCAAAGAAGCTTCAATCGGTATGAAGGAAACTACAAAAGAGTAGATCATGAACCCAAATGGCATACAACACAGAGAAGATATCTTACTTCCAGGTATCAAAATTTCTTTCTTGGTCACTATTATAATTGCAGAAATTTTGAACATAAGGGAATTAATTGCATAATCAATGAAAGGAACAACTATGCAAGAAACATGAATGGTGTAAATAGTAGATATGGAAATGTTTGTGGATTTGTCAACAGAATTTATAATCCATTTGATCCACTAATGGACCAAAATATCATATGCTACAAATATAATAATCTTAGTCACAAAGAACGAGACTCCATATATATGAATGAAGATACTCCTATGCCAAATGTCTATATGCCAACCATAGTATGGAGAATGAAAGAGAATCCAAGACAAGATGATTATCAAATAGCATTCATCACTGAAGAATGAGAAGAAGAAGATGAATGGTGCATAGACTGTAACACCCTGTTTCCCCCAGTTTGTAAAAATAACTATACTAGCCAAGTATTGTGGCAAACTCAGAAATGTGAAGGTGTGATGTGAATGGATTTTGTGAAAAAGGTTGATGAATGTAAATAATATTATGAATATATATAGCAGGACTACTGAGAGGGGATGTGCTGAAAAAGAGACCATGATGGCTGCAGAAAGGTGGTGGAAGGAACCTAGAAAGGTGGCATTAACTTCCACCAAGAATCAATACCGTATTTGGACTCCACTGGCCCGGAGAACCAAAAGCGGCTCGCTAACCCCAAATTAAATGTCTTGCGGGCTGGTAGGAAAATGGATCCTCAGGAGTTAATGAGGGATGGGGAGGTAAACCGCCCATCCGTAGAGCCATTGAACCTGACCAGCGCGAGTGAAATCACACCACACACAACCTCGCAAGAGGATAAGGCATGGTGGAGAAGCAATTAGGAGGGGGATGCGAGGGGAGAACTCTAGCGATATGCAGAGTGAGTGATAGCAGAGAGGAAGGGGAGTAACCTTCGCTCTTGGTCACTGGAAAACAGAGACGCAGTTTCGCAGCATCGTGGTCTCATCTCGAGGGTGGCTAGTGGTAAATCCGTTGTTAGTCGTTGAGCCTACGGTTGGGTGGAAACGAGCACCCCTCTCAGCAGTTGCATAATCCCTGGTGTTATTTCTGATAAGTGTTTTGCCTCTGGCATCTTGAAATATATATTTATTCTGACATTTATGTTTATAAGCTATGAAATGGTGAATGATTTCATAGTAGGAATATTTGTATGGAGTTTTGATCAGTACTAGTAGATGCATGTTTATAATGGAAAGAATATGTATGTCTTATGTCTTCATAAATCGCTATTCATATGCATACTAATCTAATTCAGACTGCATGTCTGATTCGTGGGAGAAAGGTACCCTTATCTACTTTAGATAGTACCCTGGGTAAAAACCTCCCTATAGAGATACCCTCCTTGAAAATCCCATCAAGAACCGGGAAAGAGAATGTGAAGGCACAAGGCCTTAGTAACCCTGCACGAGGAGGAACGATCCTCTTAAAAACTCGAGATGGCAGCATAAGGATGAAGTATCGAATCGATGGACAAAATCCCGTCGGGAGATCTATGGTCACTCATGACTGTCAGAATGGAAGAAGAAGATGGAGTGTTAAGTGCCTTAACCCTGATAGGTATTGATCGACGGAAAAGATTCCATCAGGAAACCTATGGTCACACATGATCGTTAGATTGGTAGGAGTAAGTAGGGTGTTAAATTCCTTACCCCTTTGTTTTTCTGTGTCTTCGTGGGTAGTGAAGAAATCAGAACCGTAGATCCCCAAGGTCCATGGGAGTATCTGGACCGTTGATTTTTCCACATCCAGGAAGTCGTGGAAGAATGCACAAGTAGGAACCAATATGAGCCGTCAGATCTCAGCTGGAAAACCTGACAGTCGTTGAATCTATCAGGAGATACCCGAGGGTTAAACCCCTAGTGAATAGGGGCGAAAACCCTTGAGTAGATCTGGACCGTCCTATTTAAGGAGGCCACGTGTTGCGAGATTACCAGTTTCGGGAAATCGGGAATCACGAATTCGGGAGTCTTGGTGACAAGAGGTCGGGACTTTCCATGGTGGAAACCCTAGAGTAGATCTGGACTGTCTGATTTAAGGAGGCCACGTGTCACGAGATTACTCATTTCGGAAAATCGGGAATCACGAATTTGGGAGTCCTGGTGACAAGAGGTCGGGACTTTCCATGGTGAAAACCCCAGAGTAGATATGGACCGTCCGATTTAAGGAGGTCACGTGTCATGAGATTATCTGTTTCAGGAAATCAAGAATCGTGAATTCGAGAGTCCTGATGACGAGAGGTCGGGACTTTCCATGGTGGAAAACCTGGGGTAGATCTGGACCGTCCGATTTAAGGAGGCTATGTGTCGAGAGATTACTCGTTTTTAGGAAATCAGGGATTTGGGAGTCCCGTTGACAAGAGGTCGGGCTCTCGCCTTGATAAATCTTGACGAAAGAGAGACTGTAGTCATATGGGAAGAGGTCATATTGACCAATGCTTAACCCAAGGGGCTAATCACTGACTGGGGTTCGTTCAGCACTTTGGCGTTTCGGCATTCAGGATACCGAAGGGCATGTTCCCCTGTGCTCTCAAACCCCGAATTCCAGACTTATAAACCTAGAGATGTCATCATGTGGCTAGGATATGATGAACGGACAGGATCCTCTCGGAGGATCTTGGTTCTGGGATGACTGTCAGATGTGAGGAAGAGAAGTCGGCTTTAAGCTGGGGCGCGAATGCACTTTTGGGTAAGTAGCGAGCAGATCTGGACGACCAGAGTCCACCCGCCCAGATCTATGACTGAGGCTTCATTCTGGAGCCCCCTTTCCATTCTACCTTTAATGAGGGGGGGGGGGTCCAGAATCGAACGCGCAACTCTTGAACTGTCAGGATTAATTTGCCTTGATCAATGGTGCTCAGGTGAATTCCGGACCCCCCTTTCCATTCTACCTTTACTGGGGAGGGGCAGAATGGAGTGGTGTGTAAAGTGGGGCCCCCTCCTATCCTGTCGACGACCGTGTCGTATTTCCCCCTCTACCACCTGTACTCCACTTAACCGTGCGACGGGGCCTGTTCTCATTGGTTGTTCTCTAGCCCTGTTGGGATTTGTCCCCATTGGCTATTCGCTAGCCCTGCTGGGGTTAGGTAGTTGCCGAGTCGACGATTCCAAATCACTGTAGCACCGAGGTGTGAAATACAAAGAGGCACCACAAATAATTGACCTGTGATCATGACCTACGATCACATGGGAACAGAGAGAGAAAAATAGCTAGCTTGCACTAGGCCTCGGTAGGTAATTTGGGGGCTCTGATTCTGCAGAAACCAACAAAAATTTGATTATGGTAGTGGGTGTGTGACAAATTGGTATCAGAGCGTGGTTACAACACTTGGCCTGCTTGGGCTCAGGCATGAGCCACGTTAGAAGATATTGTTATCTGTGTTTCTCTTCAAGGAGAAGGACTCTAGAATGAAACTATAATTTGGAAACTTCTAGAACCCCTCTGTTAAAATGGAAACTACTCTTATAGGAGTAGGAATGCACTGATCGTTATCACTGATAATATTTGAGTGCGAATGACAGAGGTAGAATAAATTGTGCTATGAAGCTGCACGAGCTAGACAAGGAACATGGACTGTGTTGTCTTGTTTTAGTGTTATGAGGGATACCTACTAAAGTAGGTAGAGTCTCTTGCAATTGAGATGGTTGGTTAGATAAGGGTTAAGACCCAAATGAAGAACCCCTTCATGATTTGGGAAATCTAGTAAGGACTGGTAGGATCCTTAGAAAGTTATGATTTCTGCATTATTTAAGAGACTAAACCCTGAGCATACAATTCCTCATGATTGAGAGGACTGGTGAAAATACGAAGGGTCAGATTTACCTGACCTATAATGGTTAGAATCGACCATGAGGATAACCTGTTTGAGGAGTCCTTTGGGACTATTGCTAATTCCCAAGAGTGACCCTTGTTGTTCATTTCCATAGAGAGAGGGTAACACCCGTATGAGTTAGGACTATGAGACTAGTCCAGTAGGAAACCTAATAAGCTCAGGAGGAATAGTATTCGTTAGATTGGAATCAACGAGAGCCATTGATATCGAGCTTCGAGGTTTCATCTATGGGGAAAATGGAAGTGTAGACTTCCCAAATTCGTGCCAAGTAAATCATCGATTTAATTAGGACCATTGATTACCGGGGAGATCTGGACCGTGGGATCCAGATTGTCGGGCCTACATAGAATAGAAGTTTGGGAAATGGTGGAGCATTGTCCATGGATTCGCCGAAACATGAGATCCTGACACGTGTCTGAAAATTGATCCCAGGTTCCGAGCGAAGGGTCATGTGGATGAAAGAGCCGAGAAAACCCTAACCTCGGTCTTTTGGGTTTTCGGATTTCAGGAATCAAGGAAACAAAGTTCCTTGCAACAGAAATTCTGAAATCGTGAAATACGAAGCGCCTTTTTATTCGGATCGTGTTCACCGCCGGTGGTCACGCGAGGAGAGGGCATAAGTCAATATGATGAATAATGCATGAGTTAATGCACTGAGGAGCTTCATATTAAGAAGTCAGATACTCATACCAATAAGGTATGAATGATATATAGAACGTGCAAGTAATGCACATGTATGATGTAAGAGTATAAGTATACTAAAGGCCCAACATGATGGCCCTGATGAGTGAAATGTGAGGCAAGAATTACACTTGCCAAAATTGAATGAATACCATGGATGCATGGTTGACTCCATTCTAAAGAGTCGTGAAGGATCTTTCTTGAAGGATAGCTTAAAGGGAATGTACTCCATATTCCCGAGAAAATCTAGTACAATTAAATGAAAGAGTAAACGAGCAAGGATGCTCTGTTGTCATGATAAGAGGCAAATGTTTATGCCTTTGCAGATCACAATGAGAAGGACTGTGAACAATCCTGAGATGACTAATTTTAAAAATGGAAATGTGTGTAGGCTATGAAATATAACTATGATAGCTACATGAAGGCTTAGGATTATGAAAGTGGTTAAGTACATCATAGATGTAAGTTAACAAAGATGTGTGTTATCTTCCTTAAGGGAATATTTGGTAGACCCCTAAAAAGAAAAAAGAAAAAAGCTAACTCAAGGTTGAGGCCATCACAGGTGGTGATGGATCTGCAACAAGGAAGTTGCATGCTGAAGGAGTTCTTGGTGGAGGAACTGTATAAGGTCTCTGTCAGAAGAACAGATTCACAATCCTGATAGTTGTTGAAGGTTGGACAATGAGCTGCAAGACATGTCCATGTATAAGAATCTTGGATTACATTTTGGAAAAATCATGTAAGTAATAGAAGACTAATAACAGAATATTGACCATTCTGATAACCTAATGGAAGTGTGTAGGATGCACACGTTCCTGACTCATTATGAACAAAGAATTGCTACTAAAGCATGTTGAAGTATTCTAAGAGTTAGGATGGGCCTAAAACAGGGCTGCTCAGAAAAAGAGCAGTTGTGGAAACCAGTTTGGTTGGTAAGAGGCCAGTAAACCCCTGAGTATGTTTAACTGAATGAATGGGTATGTTTAATTGATACGGCTTGGTTGAAGTTGTGATTAAGGAAAGGTAGTGAGACCTTAGAAATAACTTGACTGGGCTGAAAAGCCCTAGGCGATGAAGAAAGAATTGGAAGAAAGGGAGAGCCCTCAATTCTTTCCTTGCTATGCATTACGCTTCTATGGGATGAGAAAGCTAGTACATTAATGAACACAAATGCTTTGATACTACAGTAATGATGGTTGCAATGCTGTGAAAATGACTGAGAACTGTTATGTTACACTCATGAAAAACATTAAAGATAATATGATGAAGTGCATACATATATGCTAGATGCGCCTGGAAATGTTTTTACTAATTAAATGCTATGATATTTGCATTTTTATTACATGACGATTAATGTGCCTATGGTGTATGTCATGTGTAGAAAGGAGTAATATTGGAACTATTGAGAAAGACAGTTTCCAACAATGAACAACCTCAAGCAGATGGTGACCATGGAAAGCTCCAATCGAAAGGTTGTTGACGGGACTGTGAAAATCCCACTAAATTACTACTGATAAGGTAGAGAACAGAGAAAGGGTGCAAGCAGCCAAGAACAAGTATAAAGATATGTGTGCATGTGTGGCACAAGGCATGAAGGGATTTGGTAAGAACCCCTTCTGAAATATTTATTATTGCATGTTATACCTGAAGAATTGAAAGGGAAGTTGTATGCCTTGGATACCTAAGTAGGGCATGGTTCGGGAAAGAGAACCTGAATAATGGAGGTATGAACCTCTGGTAGTAAACACTGGTTGTAACCCTCAGAAGAATTCATGAAATGATATGTCATGAACACATGGACCAATCAAATAACGATTGGAAACAAAAAGTGCTCATAGATAACACGTTGCATGGAATTACTTCCAGGAAATTCATATTTGCATAAAGGACGGATAATGGATTTCTCATTGAGGAAGGAGGACCTTTAAACATTTTTAATCACGAGGTATAGGTATTAGAGAAAATAAAATGTGGGTGGCCATGAGTATTGGCACCATGGTTATTAATGAAGGCATAATGCGTGGGTGCATTCATGCGAAACTTTTAAGTTTAATATGTACTAATTTGGGGTCGTGATCGGCCTATAACAGGAAGCATGGATTCTGTTGTAAGAATGAATGAAAATGAGTAAACCATATGAGGAGAGAATCGGTTAAGTCCCAACACCCCATGACCAAGAACCTGTCCTAAAGTGTGATGAACTTGAAATCAAAGCAAGAATGCAATGGGTATGAATGTGGCCAAGGATAGTGGCACAGTTGTTAAAACTCCTTGGAATGTTGAATTACATTTGAATGTGTGTGTGTGTGTGTGTGTGTGTGTACATGGAAAATCTAACAATTTATTTGGCTGATTGAGGAATGAATTGTAGGAAGAAGAGGGTCATGGATATGGAAGTAAGGTAAGCCCATATGAAAGACCGATTGCCTATTGAGCCAAACTGCAAAGAATGGTATTTCCTTTTTGAGAAAGTAATTTAATCATTAAAGTATGCACAATTCTGAAATTGTTGTGACGATGTGGTAAGGATGCAATAATATGTGTATGCATGGAAAAGCTAACAAGTTATTTGGTCGATTGAAGTAGAAAGTGCAGGAAGAAGGAGTCTTGGATATGGCAATGCTGTAAGCCAATAAGGCCAATTTCCTGCTGACCGAAAATGTTATGGGAAGGAAAGTCCCATAATTATAAGTTTGGTTCCTAAGCGGGAAAAATATAAAAACAAATCATGAGACTTGATAAATCTGTGGGTGACAGGTTTGCAATAAAATTGTGAAAGTTATAATTTATGATGATGTCTCACGAAATCTTGTGTACTTGTGATACAGGTGAGAAGTAAAGATTTGTCCTGAAAGGAACAGATGAAGGATATCAAAGTTGAAGGTGATGAACATGGCTATTGTTCAACCATGAAAACCCCGTGATAAGCCATGATCACCTACAAATTATTGTGTTGAGGTAACACAAGCTGGAGGGACGCCTCAACTGTAAGACTCAATAGGATCTCTAAGATTCATGTGCGAGAAAACCTTGGCAGGGCAAGATGGATCACCCGAGGGACTGTATAATAGTGAAGCTGATGCCTGAGCCTGGGCCTAGAGGGTGAGTGACCGCAAGGAAGAGGAGACCTTAATAATTTTTGAAAACTATTGGGATCATGCACACAGTGGGTAATTTCCCATGTGGAAAACCTTGGAAGGGAAGATGGAACCATGATAGCTCTTGTGAGCTATTGAATTGGAATCATGCACCCAATGGGTACGTCAAGGAGGACAATGAGCATGGATAACAAAACTAACATGTGGATACAGATCCATAAACTGCACAGATAAGTATTGTGCTCAAATTATAAAATTTTCCTTTTGAATTATGAGCAGCAACAATAAGATGTTTTTTCACAAAATTGTGATTAATGTGCTTGTTGTCCAAGAATTATGGAAGCCAGGTAACAAAGAATGATAACCCAAAGAGAGAACCTCTAAAATTTTGGGGTTGCGGAGAAGAGAATCTCCTGAGAGACTGTCCACACCAACAACAGAACAGTCAAAAATTTTATAACATTTGGGAAGCTACCACAGTCAATGATGTGGCGGGGAATGTGCCGAAAATTTATGCAGCCTTGGATAATAACCAAGCTGACCACTAGAGGGAGAATTTCTACCAGAACCCCAATGTATATTGGACTGAAAGGAAACCCTGCTCCGGAACCAAACAATTGCATAGGTAAAGGTGCAGTGGAGACATTTTGCCCCAGATGAGGCTACATGGGAAATGGAAGATTCCATGAGACAGGCATATCCGATTTTGTTTACTTCTATACATACAATTCATGTTAAAAGATAAGAACATCAAGGACGATGTTCCTTTAAGGGGGAAGGGAATTGTAACACCCTGTTTCCCCCAGTTTGTAAAAATAACTATACTGGCCAAGTATTGTGGAAAACTCAAAAATGTGAAGGTGTGATGTGAATGGACCTTGTGAAAAAGGTCAATGAATGTAAATAATATTATGAATATATATAGCAGGATTGCTAAGAGGGGATGTGATGAAAAAGAGACCACGATGGTTGCAGAAAGGCGGTGGAAGGCACCTGGAAAGTTGGCATTAACTTCCACCGAGAATCAATACCGTATTTGGACTCCATTGGCCCAAAGAACCAAAAGTGGCTCGCTGACCCTGAATTAAACGTCTCGCAGGCTGGTAGGCAGATGGCTCCTCAGGAGTTAATGAGAGATGGGGAGGTAAACTGCCCATCCGTAGAGCCATCAGACCTGACCAGCACAAGGGAAATCACGCCACACGCAACCTCGCAAGAGGATAAGGCATGGGGGAGAAGCGAATAGGGGGGGGACACAAGGGGAGAACTCTGGCGATATGCAGAGTGAGTGATAGAAGAGAGTAAGGGGAGTAACCTTCACTCCTAATCACTGGGAAATAGAGACACAATTTTACAGCATCGTGGTCTCAACTCGAGGGTGGCTAGTGGTAAATCCGTTGGGAGTCGCTGAGCCTACGGTTGGGTGGAAACGAGCACCCCACTCGGCAGTTGCATAACCCCTGGTGTTATTTATGATAAGTGTTTTGCCTCTGGCATCTTGAAATATATATTTATTCTGACATTTATGTTTATACGCTGTGAAATGGTGAATGATTTCAGAGTAGGAATGTTTGTATGGATTTTTGATCAGTACTGGTAGATGCATGCTTATAATGGAAAGAATATGTATGGCTTATGTCTTCATAAATCACTATTCATATGCATACTAATATAATTCAGACTGCATGTCTGATTCGTGGGAGAAAGGTACCCTTATCTGCTTTAGATAGTACCCTGGGTAAAAACCTCCCATAAAGATACCCTCCTTGAAAAGCCCATCAAGAACCGGGAAAGAGAATGTGAAGGCACAAGGCCTTAGTAACCCTGCACAAGGAGGAACAATTCTCTTGAAAACCCGAGATGGAAACATAAGGATGAAGTATCGAATTGATGGACGAGATCCCGTTGGGAGATCTGTGGTCACTCACGACTGTCAGATTGGAAGAAGAAGATGGAGTGTTAAGTGCCTTAACCCTGATAGGTATTGATCAATGGATGAGATTCCATTGGGAAACCTATGGTCATGCATGACCGTTAGATTGGTAGGAGTAAGTAGGGTGTTAGATGCCTTACCCCTTTGTTTTTTTGTGTCTTCATGGGTAGCGAAGAAATCGGGACCATAGATCCCCAAGGTCCATGGGAGTATCTGGACCGTTGATTTTTCCACATCCAGGAAGTCGTGGAAGAATGCACAGGTAGGAACCAATATGAGCCGTCAGATCTTGGTTGGAAAACCCAATAGCTGTTGAATCTGTCAGGAGATACCCGAGGGTTGAACCCCCAATGAATAGGGGTGAAAACCCCAGAGTAGATCTGGACCGTCTGATTTAAGGAGGCCACGTTTCGCGAGATTACCCATTTTGGGAAATCGGGAATCGTGAATTCAGGAGGCCTGGTGACGAGAGGTCAAGACTTTCCATGGTGGAAACCCCGGAATAGATCTGGATCGTCTGATTTAAGGAGGCCATGTGTCGTGAGATTACCCCTTTCGGGAAATCGAGAATCACGAATTCGAGAGTCCTGGTGATGAGAGGTCGGGACTTTCCATGGTGGAAACCCCAGAGTAGATCTAGACCGTCCGATTTAAGGAGGCTACGTGTCGAGAGATTACTCGTTTTCGTGAAATCAGGAATTCGGGAGTGCCATTGACAAGAGGTCGGGCTCTCGCCTTGATAAATCCTGACGAAAGAGAGACTGTGGTCATATGGGAAGAGGTCATATTGACCAATTCTTAACCCAAGGGGCTAATCACCGATTGGTTCGTTGAGCACTTCGGCGTTTTGGCATTTGGGATACCGAAGGGCATGTTCCCCTGTGCTCTCAAACCCTGAAGTCTAGACTTATAAACCTCGATATGTCAGCATGTGGTTAGGCTCTGATGAACGGACAGGATCCTCTTGGAGGATCCTAGGTCTGGGATGACCGTCAGATGTGAGGAAGAGAAGTCAGCTTTAAGCTGGGGCATGAATGCGCTTTTGGGTAAGTAGCGAGTAGATATGGACGGCCAGAGTCCACCCGCCCAAATCTACAGCTGAGGCTTCATTCTGGAGCCCCCTTGCCATTCT
>JZKD02S1068021.1:0-13220 GCA_000966675.3 Picea glauca
CTCTTTGGTTTCCTTACGAGACCTTAGGGCGGCCAACGGAGCCGTTAAACTCGTCAGGGTGGTCCATACCAAACGGCTTGGGTTATTTAGACAACCCCGGACCGGTTCCACTCTCTCAGTTGACGGACGGTCAGTTTCGCCCATCAACAAGTAGGTTTTCGGTTCCAAAACTTTCATGGACATTTTGAGGGCCTAAATGAATTTTTTCAGGATCTAGAACCCCAATGATTGAAAAATTTTCATATTGATCCTCCAAAATGAATCTCCTCGATGATAAATTTCCAACATGTTATCGTGTTCCCCAAACAAAGATCATATGCCAAAGATACACCCCCGGGAAGTTGATACACCAAACTACCAAAAATGGGGTCCACAAAATTGTTGGATTTTCATCTTTCGGGGTTAGGGTTTTGGATTTTCTTTATGTTAAAAAGGCCTTTAGAGCCTCATTGTAATCATCGTCTTGTGAATGGGAGTAGCTGTCACATCTCTTCTCAAAGATAAGGTGCCACCATTCTAGTGAGTCTTTCACTCTGTATTTGTACAATTTTGTACATTTTGCTCATTAATAGAAATTGTGTGTTACTGTATCTCTTTGTTTATGGTTGCATCTCTGATATATTTTTTTTATATTATTGGACATATAAGATATCTCTGCACATTTCTTTATTATATATCCACTCTCATTTAGTGCCGAAAATAATCTGGATCAGTGGTATCAAAGCAAACTACTCTTGATCATTTTTTTCAGTGAAAGTCCCTGACAAGGTCCAAGTATAGCAAGTTGGGTCTCAAGCTTGTCTCTCTTGAGGAAAATCCCTCTCACACACCCAATAAACCCTCCATGGTGGAAGAAAATAAAAACGACAGAGCAGACATATTTATTAATCTATTTCTTGAGCAAGGTCTCACGCGACAGAGGGACGAAATGATGGAGAATTTTTCCCACATCCTTGAACTCCTGTTGATAACAACATGAACGTATTCATCAATAGACCACTTTGGAGGCACCTCACATTTCAAGGTATAAGTTAATTTTGATATTCATGTATTTGAAGGACAGATAGATGCGTATGCTTTAGAAAAATGGTTAAATCTGCTAGAAGGTTATTTCTCTGTTCATAATTTCTCTGACAGGGAAAAGATCACCTTCGCACTCCTTAAGGATCTCCCCCATGTCAAACATTGGTGGGAAAATTACTGGGAGAAAAGTTCCACAGAGGAGTCTAGAATATATGGGGTCGAGCCCACTTGGGATTTTTTTGTGGATGCGGTCAAGCAACAAAATTACCCTTTTGGAAGCTATGACGACCAGTACATGAGATTGACCACACTGTGGCAAGAGAGGGGCCAAGTAGTGTCAGAGTTCACCAATACCTTCCATACCTTGTGCACCAAGTTAGGTATCAAAGACTTCGAGTGAAATTTGGTTCTGAAATACCGTGGGGCTCTACACAGATACATCCAAACTGAAATGGAATTTCTAGACATCTCATCGTTGGGAGCTTCCTATTGATATGTTGTCAAAATCGAGTAGAAATTTAGGCACCAGAACAAATGGGAGTTCGGGTCTGCAAATACGTAACAACCAAAGTATGATAAAGATGACCCTAACAATCAACCTTTAGAAAACCAATCCAACGCAAATGAAAATAAGGGTAATGGAAAGATGAAGAAGGACACTGGAAAGTGGTGCGATTTCCACAAAAGCCCCTAGCACAACACTGATGAATGTCTCTCAAAAAAATCATTGGTGGTCGAGAGCAAAGACAAAGAGCCGAACCCTGATTTGAAATCTGAAATAAAAACTAATGGGAAAAGACAGATCATCGATGCAGACCCCATTACTATTGGCACGACTACAAAATTTCAATCAGAAGAACCAACATATCCTGAAGATGGGGAGAAAATTTTTCATTCACAGATGTGGGTGAAGGGGACATCGTTTCATTGTATTGTTGATAGTGGAAGACAAAAGAAACTCATCTCAACAAAGATCGTCAAATAGTTTGGATTGCTAACAAAACCACACCCGCATCCATACAACATCAGGTGTATTCACCAGGGACACAACCTTCATGTCAGCCAACAATGTCGATTTTCATACATCATCCAACCCTTCAAGGATGAGGTATTATGCGATGTTGCCCTACTGGATGTCTGTGATGTTCTGTTGGGCCAACCATATATGTGGAAGCGCCACGCTATTTACGAGTCTCAACCCCATAGTGTCATTGTTACTCTGGGGGGTTATCTCTACATGATACCAAAGATAGTTTTGATTACTGTCCCACCTAAAATGTTCTGCAAGGTATTATCTCATACTACAAAATTCATCTTCTTCACAGTCTATTCAAAAGGTGAATAGAAGGACACTACAACCTCAATCCAAGCACCTTCTTTCCAGCAACAATAGAGAGAAAAAATTGAAGCAAAGAGAAAATATTCCTTCTTCACACAGTCATCTCATCAAGTTCTCAACAACCTCCCAAAAATGAAGCAATACAATGTCTCCAGCAAGGCAAGCAGCTCACCAAGATTCAGATTCATAAAATGCTTTCCCATCTCCCCCGAGCACTCATTGCAATGGAGACCATTGGTTCCTAAAGAGGGAGGATTGATCCACCTCCTAAATATGGAGGATTGATCCAGGTGGATATCGATGGCCACCCATATATTCCAATTGGCACAAAGTAGTCTTCTGGCAACTTACTATTTTTAGTAGGTTTTCAGTTTCTAAACTCCTGGGGCCATTTTGAGGCCTAAATGAATTTTCTTCAGGATCGAGCACCTCAATGATAACCAAAGGCTCATATTGATCCCCCAAAATGAATCTCCTCAATGATACCTTTCCAATGAGCTATCATGTTCCCAAAATGGAGATCATATTCCAAAGTTACGCCCCTGGGAAGTTGATACACCAAACTACCCAAAACGGGGTCCAAAAAACTGTTGGCTTTTCATCTTTCGGGGTTAGGGTTTTTTATTTTCTTTATGTTAAAAATGCCTTTAGAGCCTCATTGTAATAATCTTCTTGTGAATGCGAGTATCTATCACATCTTTTCTCAGAGATAAGTTTCCACCATTCTAGTGATTCTTTCACTCTGTATTTCTACAGTTTGGTACATTTCACTAATTAATAGAAATTGTGTACTAATGTATCTTTGTGTTTATGGTTGTATCTATTATTTATTTTTGTTACATTATTGGATATCTGAGATATCTATATACATTTATTTATTATATATATGCTCTCATTTCGTGCCGAAAATAATCTAGATCTGTGGTATCAGAGTAGGTTGCTCTTGATCATTTTTTTCAGTTCATGTCCCCGATGAGGTCCGAGTATAGAAATTTGGGTCTCGAGCTTGTCTCTATTGAGTAAAATCACTCTTACATGCCCAAGAAACCCTCCATGGTGGAAGCAAATAAAAACAACAGAGCAAATGATTCTATTAATCTGTTTCTTGAGCAAGATCTCATTTGATAGAGGGACGAAATGATGGACAATTTTTCCCACATCCTTCAATGCCTACCGATAAAAATAGGCATGTCTTCATTAATAAACCACTTTGGCAGCACCTCACCTTTCAAGGTATAAGTTAATTTTTATATTCCTATATTTGAAGGATAGATAGATGCAGATGCCTTAGAAAAATGGTTAAATCTGCTAGAAGGTTTTTTCTCTGTTCATAATTTCTCCTACATGGAAAATATCACCTTCGCACTCCTTAAGGCTCTCCCCCATGTAAAATATTGGTGGGAAACTTATTGGTTCCACAAAGGAGTCGGGAATATATGGGGTCGAGCCCACTTGGGTTTTTTTTGTGGATGTGGTCAAGGAACAATATTACCCTATTGGAATATATGATGACCAATACATGAGATGGACCACACTGCGACAAGAGAGGGGCCAAGCAATGTTAGAGTTCACCAATACCTTCCATACCTTGCACACCAAGATGGGTATAAAAGACTATGAGTCTTATTTGGTTCTGAAATACCATGGGGCTCTACATAGATACATCCAAACTGAAATGGAGTTTCTGGACATCTCATTGTTGGGAGCTACCTATCGATATGCTTTCAAAATTGAGAAGAAATTTAGGCACTGGAACAAACAGAGTTCGGGTCTTCAAATCCGCAACAACCAAAGTGTGATAAAGATGACCATAACAACCATCCTTCAAAAAACCAATTAAACCCACATGAAAATAAGGGTAATGGAAAGACAAAGGACACTGGAAAGTGGTGTGATTTCCATAAAATCCCCTGGCACAACATTGATGAATGTAGCTCAATTCAATCATTGGTGGTCTAGATCAAATATAAGGAGTCAAACCCTGATTTGAAATATGATGCTAAAAATAAAGGGAAAATACATATCATCGATGCAGACCCCACTGATATTTTCGTGACCGCAACAATTCAACCAAAAGAATGAAAGATCCTGAAGAGGGGGAGCTCCTTGTTCATACACATATATGGGTGAAGGGGACCCTGTTGCATTTTATTGTTGATAGTGGAAGCTAGAAGAACCTCATCTCAACAGTGGTCATCAAACAATTGTGATTTTCGACAACACCACACCCATAGCTATATAACATCAGGTGGCTTCTCCAGGGACTCAACCTTCATGTCATCCAACAATGTCGATTGTCATACGGCATCCAACCCTTCAAGCATGATGTATTATGTGATGTTTCCCCATTGGATGTATGCAATGTTCTTTTGGGATAGACTTATATGTGGAAGCACCATGTTATTTATGAGTCTTGACCCCATAGTGTCATTTTTACTTTGCGGGTTCATATCTACAGAATACCAGAGGTAGTTTCAACTACTATCCCACCTAAATAGTGCCACAAGGTAGTATCTCATACTACAAAATTCAAATTCTTCACAGTATGTTCAAAAGGTGAACATAAGGACACTACAACCACTACATCCTCAGTCCAAGCACCTTCTATCCATCAACAACAGGTTGACAAGATTGAAGCAAAGCACAAATATTCCTTCTTCACATAGTCATCTCAATAGGTTCTCAACAACCTCCCACAAACCAAGTAGCGCAACGTCTCTAGCAAGGCAAGAAACTCACCAAGATTCAGATTCAATAAATACTTTCCCCTCTCCCTTCGACACTCAACGCAATTGAGAAAATTTCTTCCTAAGGAGGGAGGATTGGTCCAGGTGGATATTGGTGGCCACCCACCTATTCCGACTGGCACAAAACAGTCTTCTGACAACTTACTATTTTTAGCAGGTTTTTGGTTCCTAAACTTCCAGGGCCATTTTGAGGGCCTAAATGAATTTTTTTCATGATCGAGCACCTCAATGATATCCAAAGGCTCATAATAATCTCCAAAAATGAATCTCCTCAATGATACCTTTCCAACAAGCTATCGTGTTCTCAAAATGGAGATCGTATGCCAAAGTTACGCCCCCAGGAAGTTGATACACCAAACTACCCAAAACAGGGTCTACAAAATTGTTGGATTTTCATCTTCTAGGGTTAGGGTTTTGGATTTTCTTTATGCTAAAAAGGCCTTTAAAGCCTCATTGTAATCATCTTCTTGTGAATGGGAGTATCTGTCACATCTTTTCTCATAGATAATTTGCCACCATTCCAGCGAGTCTTTCACTCTGTATTTCTACAGTTTGGTACATTTCGCTCATTAATAGAAATTGTGTATTAATGTATCTCGGTGTTTATGGTTGCATCTATGATATATTTCTATTATATTATTGGATATATGAGATATCTATGTACATTTCTTTATTATATCTCCGCTCTCATTTCATGCCGAAAATAATTTGGATCAGTGGTATCAGAGTAGGCATCTTTTGATCATTTTTTTCAGTGCATGTCCCCGACGAGGTCCGAGTATAGCAAGTTGGGTCTTGAGCTTGTCTCTCCTAAGGAAAATCTCTCTCACACACCCACAAAATGCTCCATGGCATAAGAAAATAAAAACGACAGAGAAGATGATTATATTATTTTGTTGCTTGAGTAAGCTCTCATGCGATAGAGGGACAAAATGATGGAGAATTTTTCCCACATCCTTCAACCCCTGCTAACAACAACAGGCGTGTCTTCATCAAGCAGCCTATTTTTAAGGCACCTCTCCTTTCAAGGTACAAGTTAATTTTGATATTCCTGTATTTGAAAGAGAGATAGATGTGAATGCCTTAGAAAAATGGTTAAATATGTTGGAAGGTTAGTTCTCTGTTCATAATTTATTCGATAGGAAAAAGATCACCTTCACACTCCTTAAGTCTCTACCCCATGTCAAACATTGGTGGGAAAATTATTGGGAAAAAATTTCCACAGAGGAGTCCGAAATATATGGGGCCGATCCCACTTGGGATTTTTTTATGGATGCGGTCAAGGAACAATATTACCCTGTTGGAAACTATGATGACCAGTACATGAGATGGACCATGCTACGGAAAGAGAGGGTCTAAGAAGTGATGGAGTTCACCAATACCTTCCATGTCTTGCGCACCAAGTGGGGTATCAAAGAATACAAGAGAAATTTGGTTCTAAAATACCGTGGGGCTCTAAACAGATACATATAATCTGAAATGGAGTTTCTATAAATCTCAACGTTGGGAGTTGCCTATCAATATGTTGTCAAAATAGAGAAGAAATTTAGGCACCAGAACAAACAGGAGTTCGGGTGTGAAAATCCGCAAGAACCAAAGTATGATAAAGAAGACCCTAACAACCAGCCATCAAAAAACCAATCCAAGCCACATGAAAATAAGGGTAACGGAAAGATGAAGGACACTAGAAAGTGGTGCGTTTTCCACAAAATCCCCTGGCACAACACTGATGAATGTCACTCAAAACAATCATTGGTGGTCGAGATCAAAGACAAGGAGTCAAACCCTAATTCAGAATCTGATGCAGAAAATAATGGGAAAAGACAGATCATCGATGCAGACCCCACTGTTATTTTCACGATTGCATCAATTGAACCAAAAGAACTAGAAAATCCTAAAGAGGGGGAGCACCTTTTACATTCACAGATGTGGGTGAAGGGAACCCAGTTGCATTTTATTGTTGATAGTGGAAGCCAAAAGAACCTCATCTCAGCAGAGGTCGTAAAATAGTTGGGATTTTCGACAACACCACACCCGCAACCATACAACATTGGGTGGCTTTGCCAAGGACGCAACCTTCATGTCAGCCAGTAGTGTCAATTGTCATACTTCATCCAACCCTTCAAGGATGAGGTATTATATGATGTCTCCCCACTGGATGTCTGTGATGTTCTGTTGGGCCAGACATATATGTGGAAGCACCATGTTATTTCTGAGTCTCGACCCCATAGTGTCATTGTTACTCTGGGGGGTTATCTCTATAGAATACCAGAGGTAGTTCTGACTACTATCCCACCTAGACAGCACCACAAGGTAGTTTCTCATACTACAAAATTCAGCTTCTTCACAGTCTGTTCAAAACATGAACATAAGGACACTGCAACCACTATAGCCTTAGTGAAATCACTTTATATCTAGCAACAACATGTTGACAAGATTGAAGCAAAGCACAAAGATTCCTTTTGCACACAGTTATCTCATCAGGTTCTCAACAACCTCCCATAAAGGACGCAATGCAACGTCTCCAACAAGGCAAGCAGCTCACCAAGATTCAGATTCAGCAAATGCTTTCCCCTCTCCCCATGCACTCAATGTAATCGAGAACATTTCTTCCTAAGGAGGGAGGATTGATCTAGTTAGATATCGGTGGCCACCCACCTATTCCAACTAGCACAAAACAATATTTTGGCAACTTACTATTTTTACCAGGTTTTCGGTTTCTAAACTTCCAAGGCCATTTTGAGGGCCTAAATGAAGTTTCTTCAGGATCAAGAACCTCAATGATAACCAAAGGCTCATATTGAGCCCCCAAAATGAATCTCCTTAATTATACCTTTCCAATGATCTATTGTGTGCCCAAAATGAAGATCGTATTTCAAAGTTATGCCCCCGAGAAGTTGATACACCAAACTACCCAAAATGGGGTCCACAAAACTGTTCGCTTTTCATCTTCCAGGGTTAAGGTTTTGGATTTTATTTATGTTAAAATGGCCTTTAGAGCCTCATTTTAATTATCTTCTTGTGAATGCGAGTAGCCATCACATCTCTTCTCAGAAATACTCTTCCACCATTCTAGCGAGTTTTTCACTTTGTATTTCTACAGTTTTGTACATTTTGCTCATTAATAGAAAATTGTGTATTACATTTCTCTCATTAATAGAAAATTGTGAATATATGATATATTTATGTTATATTATTGGATATCTGAGATATCTCTATAAATTTCTTTACTAAATCTCCGCTCTCATTTTGTGCCGAAAATAATCTGGATCAGTGGTATCAGAGCAGGTTGCTCTTGATCATTTTTTCAGTACATGTCCCTGACGAGGTCCAAGTATAGAAAGTTGGGTCTTGAGCTTGTATCTCTAGAGGAAAATTGCTCTCACACGCCCAATAAACTCTCCATGGCGAAAGAAAGGAAAAATGACAGAGCAGATGATTCTATTAATATGTTGCTTGAGCAAGCTCTGACATGATGAAGGGACGAAATGATGGAGAATTTTTCCCACATCCTTCAACACCTGTCGATAACAACATGCACATATTCATCAAGCGACCACTTTGGAGGCACCTTTCCTTTCAAGGTATAAGTTAATTTTGACAGACCTGTATTTGAAGGACAGATAGATGCAAATGCTTAGAAAAATGGTTAAATCTACTAGAAGGTTATTTCTCCATTCATAATTTCTCCGACGGGGAAAAGATCACCCTCACACTCTTTAAGGCTCTCCCCCATGTCAAACATTGGTGGGAAAATTACTGGGAGAAAATTTCCACAATGGAGTCTGGAATATATGGGGTCGAGCCCACTTGGGATTTTTTTTTGGATGTGGTCAAGGAAAAATATTACCTTGTTGGAAACTATGACGACTAGTACATGATATGGACAACACTATGGAAAGAGAGGGGCCAAGCAGTTCTAGAGTTCACCAATACCTTCCATACCTTGTGCACTAGGCTAGGTATCAAATAATTAGAGTGAAATTTGGTTCTGAAATACCGTGGGGCTCTACACAGATACATCCAAACTGAAATGGATTTTCTGGACATCTCATCATTGGGAGATGCCTATCGATATGCTATCAAAATCGAGAAGAAATTTAGGCACCAGAACAAACCGGAGTTCGGATCTGCAAATCCGCAACAACCAAAGTATGATAAAGATGACCCTAACAACCACCCTTCAGAAAACCAATCCAAGCCACATGAAAAGAAGGGTAACGAAAAGACAAACAAGGACACTAGAAAGTGGTGTGATTTCCACAAAATACCCTGGAACAACACCGATGAATGTCTCTCAAAACAATCATTGGTGATCAAGATCAAAGACAAGGAGTTGAACCCTGATTCAGAATATGATGTAGAAAATAATGGGAAAATACAAATCATCGATGCATACCCCACTGCTATTGTCGCGACCACAACAGTTCAACTAGAAGAACCAACAGATCCTAAAAAGGAGGAGCTCCTTTTTCATTCACAGATGTGGGTGAAGGGGACCCCGTTTCATTTTATTGTTGATAGTGGAAGCCAAAAGAACCTCATCTTAGTATAGGTCATCAAAAATTTGGGATTATCGACAAGACCAGACCCATAGCCATACAAAATCATGTGGCTTCACTAGGGATGCGACCTTCATGTTAGCCAACAGTCTTGATTGTCATACGACATCCAACCCTTCAAGGATGAGGTATTATGTGATGTTTCCCTATTGGATGTCTGTGATGTTCTATTGGGAAAGCCATAAATATGTAAGTGCCATGCTATTTATGAGTCTTGACCCTCTATTGTCATTGTTACTTTGGGGGTAATTTCTATAGAATACTAGAGGTAGTTCTGACTACTGTCCCAACTAAACAGTGCTGCAAGGTAGTATCTCATACTAGAAAATTCAGCTTCTTTAGAGTCTATTCAAAAGGTGAATAGAAGGAAACTACGACCACTACAGCCTCATTCCAAGCACCTTTTATCAAGAAGCAGCAGGTCGACAAGATTGAATCCAAGCGTAAATATTCCTTCTGCACACGGTGATGTCATCAGGTTCTCAACAACCTCTCACAAACCAAGCAGTGCAACATCTCAAGCAAGGTAAGCAACTCACCAAGATTCAAATTCATCAAATGATTTCCCCTCTCCCCCAAGCACTTAACGCAATGGAGAACATTTCTTCCTAAGGAGGGAGGATTGATCCAAGTGGATATCGGTGGCCACCCATCTATTCCAACTGGCACAAAACAGTTTTTTGGCAACTTACTTTTTTTAGCAGGTTTTTTGTTCCTAAAATTCCGAGGGAATTTTAAGGGCCTAAATGAAGTTTTTTCAAGATTGAACACGTTAGTGATAGCCAAAGTCTCATATTTAACCTCCAAAATGAATCTCTTCAATGATACATTTCGAACGAGATATCAATCGCTCCAAACAGAGATCGTATGCCAAAGTTATGCCTCTGGGAAGTTGATACACCAAACTACCCAAAACGGGGTCCACAAAACTGTTGGCTCTTCATCTTCCAGGGTTATGGTTTTCAATTTTCTTTATGTTAAAAATGTCCTTAGAGACTCATTGTAATCATCTTCTTATGAATGCGATTAGCCATCACATCTCTTCTCAGAGATAAGCTGCCACCATTCTAGTGAGTCTTTCACTCTATATTTCTACAGTTTTGTACATTCCACTCATTAATAGAAATTGTGTATTACTGTATCTATGTGTTTATGGTTTCATATCTGATATATTTATGTTATATTATTTTATATATGAGATATCTCTGTACATTTCTTTATTATATCTCGTCTCTCATTTCGTGTTGAAAATAATCTAGATCAGTGGTATCAGAGCAGGTTGTTCTTGATCATTTTTTTCAGTGCATGTCCCTGCCAAGGTCTGAGTATAGAAAGTTGGGTCTCAAGCTTGTATCTTTTGAGGAAAATCTCTTTCACACGCCCAAGAAACCCTCCATGGTGGAAGAAAATAAAAACGACAGAGCAGACATTTCTATTAATCTTTTGCTTGAGCAAGCTCTCATGCGAAAGAGGGACGAAATGATGGATAATTTAAGCTCTCACGCGACAGAGGGACGAAATGATGGATAATTTTTCCCACATCCTTCAAGGCCTGCTGATAAAAACATGCATGTCTTCATCAAGAATCCTATTTGGCAGCACCTCGCTTTTCAAGGTACAAGTTTATTTTGATATTCCCATATTTGAAGGACATATAGATGCGGATGCCTAAGAAAAATGGTTAAATCTACTAGAAGGTTATTTTGTTGTTCATAATTTCTATGAGAAGGAAAATATCACCTTCGCACTCCTTAAGGATATCCCCCATGTCAAACATGGGTGGGAAACTTACTGGGAGAAAAGTTCCATAGAGCATTCTGGAATATATGGAGCTGATCCCACTTGGGATCTTTTCGTGGATGTGGTCAAGGAACAATATTACCCTATTGGAAACTATGACAACCAGTACATGAGATGGACCACACTGCAACAAGAGAGGGGAAAAGCAGTGCTAGAGTTCACCAATACCTTCCATACCTTGTGCACCAAGCAGGGTATCAAAGACTCGGAGAGACATTTGGTTCTAAAATATCGTGGGTCTCTACACAGATACATCCAAAATGAAATGGATTTTTTGTACATCTCATCGCTAGGATATGCCTATCGATATGATTTCAAAATTGACCAAAAATTTAGGCACCAGAACAAACAGGAGTTCGGATCTACAAATCCACAACAACCAAATTATGATAAAGACAACTCGAACAACCAGCCTTCAGAAAACCAATCCAAGCCACATGAAAAGAAGGGTAATGGAAATATGAAGAAGGACATTAGAAAGTGGTGCGATTTCCACAAAATCCCCTAGCACAACAATGATGAATGTCGCTCAAAAAAATCATTGGCGGTAGAGATCAAAGACAAGGAGTCGAACCCTAATTTGGAATATGATGCAGAAAATAATGGGAAAATACATATCATTGATGCAAACCCCACTACTATTGTCCTGACTGCAACAATTCAACTAGAAGAACCAAAAGATACTAAAGAGGGGGAGCACCTTTTTCATTCACAGATGAGGGTGAAGAGTACCTCGTTTCATTTTATTGCTGATAGTAAAAGCCAGAAGAGCCTCATCTCAGCATAGGTCATCAAACAGTTGGGATTGTCGACAACACCACATCTGCAACCATACAACATCGTGTTGCTTCACCAGGGATGTGACTTTCATGTCAGCCACTAGTGTCGGTTGTCATACGATATCCAACCCTTCAAGGATGAGGTTTTATGTGATGTTGTCCCACTGGACATCTGTGATGTTCTATTGGGACAACCATATATGTGGAAGCGCCATGCTATTTATGATTCTTGACCCCGTAGTGTCATTGTTACTCTTGGGCTCATCTCTACAGAATATCAGAAGTAGTTCCAACTACTATCCCACCTAAATAGTTGTTGGTTGTGGAGACTGATTATCTTCCTGATTCAGAGGTCCTTGCTTTCAGCCGTGTTTATACCCCATGAAGTATTTACACCCCAAAAGTATGTACACTCTTCCACGCGGGGGAGTACAGAGGGGGGGTACCCCCTCTACGGGGTTCGGGGGAGCTATCCCCCCGGCTGGGGGGTCTGGGGGCAAGCAGGCCCCCAGCGGGGGTTCGGGGGCAACGTCCCTCGATGGGGTTCGGGGGTGAAGCCCCCGAAGCAAAAATTGCCTTGTAAAAGTATATTCTAATTTCATTGTAAATCTGGACTGTTCATTATAAGGTCGCAGATCTAACAGTAGAGATTATGTTAGGGTTTTTTGCCCTAGAAGGCAACCCTCTTTTATGAGGGAAATGTATTGCGACTATGTATGATGGTGAATATTGTATTCTGAGAGAGGAGACTGTGAGAGAGAGAAGAGAAAGTTACAATGGGTTTTGATGTCGGTTGTATCCCTTCATTTGTTGGATAATAATAAAGGAAGGGCCTGGCAATTTCTCTGGTGTACGTAGCCCACACTGGGTGAACCACGTAAATATATGTCTCTCTTGTATTGTGTGTCTTCTGTGTTTTGTTTCTGCATTTGTTTTATTTTATTGCTCCACGGTCCTGTTTTTCTAACAA
>JZKD02S1068032.1:0-13220 GCA_000966675.3 Picea glauca
ATATATAATTAATGTTTTCTTTTTTTTTTTGGTTTTTTTTAATTGATTTCTTTCTTGCTTCAAATTTCTTCTTTTTTTTAATTATTATTTGAGATTTATTTTCTTCATTTTTGTAATTTTTATAAAAACATACTATGTTTTTTAATTTATATATAATTAATGTTTTCTATTTTTTTCTTTGGTTTTTTTTAATTGATTTCTTTCTTGCTTCAAATTTCTTCTCTTTTTTTAATTATTATTTGAGATTTATTTTCTTTATTTTTGTAATTTTTATAAAAACATACTATGTTTTTTTTTATTTTATGTGTGTACGTCTGTTTCTTCCCTTAGTTCTTTTCCTTAATTTTTTAAATTCTATTTTTCTAGTTTTTTTCATTTTTTGTGATTTTGTTTGCAATAGTGTCAATTTTTTATTCCATGGTTTCAAAAAAATTGTGATTTTAAGCCTAAAACAAACAAAAAAGGTGTTACTTGTATCAACATGTTTCGATTCAAAGGTTGATTTTAATGTTTCAGTTCACAATATAATTAATTGTCAAGACCATAGTTTCAAACAAGTTGTAATGCTAACCCTAAAAAAATGGGGGTGTTATTGCTAGCACCATTTTTTGATTCAGTGGTCTATTTCAAGATTTCTATTTGGAATGGTACCAGTTGTCAAGGCCACGATTTCAAGCAAGTTATAATTTTAACCTTTAAGAAAATGATATTGGGAGCACCGCATTTTATTCGAGGGTTGATTTTAAGGTTTTTGTTGGAAAATTTATAGGGATTAAGGCCGTTGTGACAAAAATTGTAATTTTAACCTTGAAAAAGAAGGGGTGATTTTGGGAGCACCACTTTTTATTCAAGGAATGATTTTGGTGTTTTTGACCCAAAAATATGGGTATTTAGAGCTAGAGTTCTCATTTTGGTGTTTTTTACCCAAAAATATGGGTATTTAGAGTAGGTGTTGGAAAACTCGGGGAGTGGATGCTTCCTTCAAGTTGGTGCTTGTAAAATCTTGAAACTACTTAAGAAAAGTTTCCATGGTTTTCTCCTGGTTTGGTTTCCACGTAAAAATATATGTGCAATGTGTATGAGTTTATGTGATGATGGATGATATGATTAATGGTTAATGTTTTTGTAGTGCTTGAAGGTTAAAATTGTTGAAATAACTCTATAATTATTCACCCCCCCATCTCAGTATTCTTGAATATTCTAACAATCCTAAAGATCTAGAGGATTACCAAAAAAATATTTAGGTCGCGACAATCGAGTGTGTATCCAACATCCAATCTTAGAGCACCTTACAAGCTCACAATGGCACTAATCAACAGGTTGTATGGCGAAGAAGATGCAACCCAATTCAAGGATGAATGGGTCCCTTTGATATATCAAGTGATGAAGATTGGAATGATCTTCAATTGGTCCTCCAACTTGTCTACTACATTGATGGATTTTATTTCCAAAGTCAAATACCACACTATAGGGATCCCTCCAACATTCCATATGTCATCATATTTATTGGATGCAGTATGGGACACTAATGTTTTTGCAAGAATGTGATGTAAATGGAACCAAAGGAGAAACTAATTCATGTGTACTATCAAATCCTATGGGAGAATAAATACAAAGTCAATTACACTAAGATATGTGGTCACTTCATGGCTCCCATGTATATGTTGATTTTTTGCACGCCTGCATAATGTATGATAGAGAAGTCCATACAAATTATAATAACAATGGCCCACTAGTATTTCATAGAGAAATACACTTACATAAGAATATTTGGAGCCACCAAGCCCCCACACCTACTACTAAAGTTTATTCTAGAAAAAATGGCCATTCATGAGGTGGCATATCAAATGTTCTCAAACAAAGTTGGAGTTTCCTTGGCCTAGGATAAGAAGGCCCCATGGACCACCTTGCCACCATATATAGGTGCATATGTTATATAGAATGTCAAGGATACCAAAATAGAGTGTGAAGCACTATCTACCTTCCATTTTAAATAAAAAAAGATTCAAAAGGCATGACCCTCCAAATGTAGTATCTTGACATTGGTCATCATGAAAATATAGATGGATTTACCAGCATGAAGTAGGGCAAGAGGAGGAACTCTACTAGAGAGATACATTAGTTGACGAGGTAACAGTAAGTATGGGTATCAAAGGTAAAGGGGGAAAATACCAGAAGAAAGACCAAAAGGACAAGGAAAAGGATGAGTAGGAATAAAGAGAGAAAGAAACATGAGAGGAATGGTAAATGATAGAAAATGAAGAAGCTAGAGCATGAGTAGAGGAAAAGAGAGTCAAAGAAGAAAAAGAAGAGAGACAAGCACAAGCAGACAGTCTTACTTGGGAAGCAGAGACAAGAAAATAGGAAGAAAATAAATAGGGAGAAGAAGGAACATATGGTGAATAACATATAGGGGAAGGATCATTTGACAAGAAACATCAACGAAGCCTACAATGCAACCCATCAGCAGGGGCCACTTTCCTTTTTATGAGTTGGGATTATGCCATTTTACTCCATCAAAATCAAAGTCAGTTGTGGTCCTAGACTCATTCATCTTTGATAAAATAAAGAAACAAGTAGTAATACAAACTCAAAAGAAGCTCAAGATGACAGGAGTCCCATAATTGGTAGTCATGATGGAAACTCTGGTGATTGTCGAAACAGAGGTTGATTTAGTGACTAAATATTCTATTGGTGGTTCTTATACATAAGAAACTAAGTCCAATATCATCAAACTGATGTAAAAAATAGAAGATTATAAGAAGAGGATAAACACTCTCAAGGGCTAGGTGGCACGCTAGAAAGCAAACTTGAATAACTTATCTAAATTCAAAGCATGTGATTTTGAGATTCAAGACGAGTTGAATATGGAACGGAGACTCTATATAGTAGTTTACAATATCTCTAGGTACATTCCTCTTAGTTCCTAAGATTCGTTAACAAAGTAAAAGAGAAAAGAGAAAATCTTGGAGTTCAAATGGGGTTGGATGAGCTTAAAAAATGGAAAGATGAAGAAACAGATGCCCCAGAGGACCTATTTAGGATGATAAAAAAGGAGACTTAATACAATTATGCATTACTATCCAATTGTATAAAAAATATTATCCTTTGAAAAGGATGGCATTGCCCCATTCAATGAATGGAACCATCTACACTAGGCAACAGAGAAAGTGATTGAAAGATATGTCGTACCATCACTTGGGAAATTAAATGCACCTTGAGTAGCTACTAAGTGTATGAATACTTGGAATATATCATCAAGCAAAAGAGAATGCCCATATGAATGAACCCAAATATCACAAAGGAAGTGATGAATGAACACATCTCGGTTCCTTCAAGGGACATTAATTTAATTAATTCATTTGTAAACACACTCAAGAATGCAATAGGGCCCATCTTAAAAGAGTTAGTGGTATATGATAAAACATATGAGTAGTTGATTTGTAGGTGTGTATTGTGTATATCTTCACATCATGAATTATGGACAACTTACTTTAATGATAAATCCCAAGGTCAACTATGACTCTTAGATTGTTACAAAATGTTATTTAGAATGTAAGATATATTCTTATAAATAATATTTTAAAAAAAGGGTGGGAAGGGGTGGAGTTCAATAGATATAATTTCCAAGAAAATAACTCAACAATGTAAGAGGCAATTTCTCTTGTAAAGCTATAAATGTTAATAATTTCCAAGAAAATAACTCAACAATGTAAGAGGCAATTTCTCTTGTAAAGCTATAAATGTTATCTTGAACATAGAGAAAGGGGTTTTGCTTGTGCAAACAATTTTGTAAACTTTTTACAAAGTTTAAATAAGAAGAAGTGGCCAATTTTTCTAAGGAGTTCCTTTTGGTGTGATGAATGCATTTTGGTGTGATGAATGCATTTTAGATTGTTCTGATTATTTATTGCAACAACAAGGTTATAGTAAAATTGTGTTTTCTGCTATGGACTACTCTTGTGTTGGAAATTCATGTTCTTACTTTTGATTTTTTTATTGTGAGCTCAAAACTATAAAGAAGAATTTGGCTACATATTTTTCTTAACTTCAATGTTGTTGATGTATATTTCTTGTATTATTTTCTTAATGTCTTTCTAATCATGAAGTTGCTACAAATGTATTCTTGGTTCTATATGTAATAGTTTAGATATTTTCTCCTAGCTAGGATAGCTAGATTAGGACTGCATCTTGCACATAGATTAGAATTATCCTTACATTATGCATTTATCATTTTCATTTTTGTAACTGAAGCTTAGTAACCATTGTTGGGACAAAATATAAATGGGTCTCCTACTCTCAGAAGAAACTCTATTGTTGAGGGCATTTTTTCCATGTCAATAAAGGTCTAGCAAGATTCTTCTCCATCGAGGTTATGAAAGATGACATGGCAGGTTTAGGTGGTTAGATGAAAAATTCAAGAGGGTGTTAGTTCCATGTGAGCATGTGACATGTGTCATGCCACATCAATAAAAACATTTATTTAGAAAAGAAAAATTGTGACTTTAGGGACATGTAAGTTTTAGCTCCAAGCTCAAAATTGAGTATGGGTATAATCATTGGAAAGGTATTGCATAGGAGAATGTAACATAGGAATTATGTTTTCAAAATATTCTTTTGATTGTTTAGAAAATTATTATAATATATCCTCAAGGCTTGATTGGACAAAATGACTATCGAGTGCATAATTCCAAAGCACCCTGAACTGAGTAAGGGCTATATGATGGAACTAGGTGTATAATGAGGTATAAATAATCTTGGAAAGGATTATATATCCTATGTAAGGGAACATCCAATGAAGGATGTTAGCTTATTTGAATAAGCAAGATAATTGTCATTAGTGAAAGAGATGACCTATAAATGTGATTTAAGGATATCGATGCCTTAGCCAAAATGCATATGATGCATTGACCATAAAGAGCATGTGCAATTTGATTTTGCAAGGAATAAATGGAAGAGAAGAGATATCGTGCTCTTTATTGTTGAAGTTGTTACTATATACAACTACATAATGGCTAGCAAAGGTATGAGATATACTAGCCTAAAGAGGATGTCATTTTGTTTTATGTAATCCCTTTTATCCTTTGAGAGGAAAGATATTCAGACATTGAAAGTTGCAGATCATGAAAGAAATATTTTTTGCATAAGGAAAAGGCTATTAGAAAGCTTGGATGGTAGTATAAATATACCAATATGAAGAAGGTATGTACCCCATGTATAAGAGTATGAGATAGAGTGGATGTTGGCTAGGAATTTTCCAAGGAATGTAGAGAAAATTCTAGATTTGGATAAAGGATTAAGGGTAGGAAGAGATAAACATAGAGATGCATAGCTATGGAAATAATAAAAATAGCATAAGAGCTATAAGTATCTAGGAAATTAGATAGCATGAAAACCTGGACTTTTTCAATATTGCATCTATGATAAAATGGGGAAATCCAAGTTGGGATTGGTTGGAACTACTCAAAGAAAATGGAACAACAAATCAAAAAAATGGATAGAATGCAGAGGAAATCCAAAGCATCAAAGGATGCTACAAATATGCCAAGAACTAGTTGCAGTAGTAAACGATGCATGTTGCTAGTAAGGAAAATATGGAAATGAAAGAGTTTTTCTCACCCTAAACTCTATTGTGTTTCTAAAATAAAGTTGTATGTTTTTTAAGTAAACAGTATGGCTTATGTGTATTAACTAAATATTACTACTTGGGTGAGAATATCATAGCTAATGAATTAATATCTGATTGGTAGAAAGGTCGTGGAGTAGATCAACTATGTTGTGGAATTCCATGCGATGCAGAGGAATTGGAAGGGGGAGTTCCTTGACTCCTCTTTTGTTGTTCTAATATATTTCTTTAGTTTCAGAAAGTTGTTGTGTAGATAGTTGTAAGGCATAGGGATGTTGAAAATGCAAGAAAATTAATTAACTAGAATGCATATGCATTGATATACATATTAGAGAAAAATATGTGCTAAAGTGCCTACATATATGTGTGAGCATATATGATGTTGCATATTGACTAAAAGTGGTTTGTTTTTATATGCAATGAGTATGGCATGATGACTAAATGTGGTTGCTGACTTGTTGAATAACTAGGACATGGTTGAAGATGTTGATGATGTAGTTGCTTATGATGGTAAACCTCATAAGGAAGGAAAAAACAAAAGGAAATTCTTGTCAAAAGGTTGATGAAGGGATCATGTGAGTTCCAATGAATCACTAGTTAATTACGAAACATTAGAGATATTAATGGAAACCATACAGGTATGAAATTTATCCTACCAATGTTGCATGAATGTTGAAAGGGAATCGGTTAAGAATTCCTTCAGTCATACTTGATATCTTCATTGATATGTTTATGATGGAATTTGAATGCATGTATATGATTGATACCCAAGTCAGGCAAAGGCAGGAATCCTTGGGTATGTAAATATTGTTAGACTCTTTTGATGCATTCAAGAGTTAGTATGTCATGATTGAGTTGGTTAAGAGTGAATAACTAGAGTGAATTAGTATTTACACTCATGTTATGAACATGAATTCCATGTGAAATAACCATGTGTGATACCATGTGTTGTTCGACTTGAGAAAGACTATAGTGTTTCATAAGTATCTAATCTCCTTGTTTATGTCAAGTCTTGGATTATAATTGTCTTGTCCACACTAAGAGTACCATAATAGGGAGAAGGGTTCCTTGAGGGACCATTGAGTGGATAAAGGAAAACCTTCTAGTACACTTGAGAGAATGTTTAGTAGTGAAATTGTATATTATTAGTGTTGTGTTTGGACTAAAGAGTAAAGTGTCAAGATTATGAAACAAGTGTTAAGGAGGTGGTTGGGTGATCTATCGAGGAATTAGTTCAACCCTCCAACTTGTCATGGTAGATCACATAAGTTGACATTATGGTATTCTTGAACCAATGCAAGGATGCATTGAGTGAATGTGAATGTTGAGACACATGTTTGATCGCATTGTGTGAATGTTTATTGTGTTGGTAATGTATATATAGAGTGTGACACTTTATTGCATTTAGTATGTTAACAACTAAAATGATGTGTGAATGATTATTGTGTTAGTAATGCATATATAGTGAGTGATATTTTATTGCATTTATCATGTTAACAACTGAAATGATTGAATTATCAATATATTATAACTCTAAGATCATTTCATCATTTGTTGTGAATGTTACAAGGAAATAATTATATACATAATATTCATGGTTTGCTTGGTTGATTTAAAGTTATGTCAAATACTATATATTGCAGGTAGAATTTTCTTGGATATGGAAATGACTACAGGTCCTTAAGAAAGATTGGTTGCTACCACATGCTAGGGTCAAACATTATGAAGACGATCACATAGTTGTGAAATTTGATCTCCATATGAAACAGATTTAAAAATTTTGATTGAAATTTTTTACGATGACATCTCATGGTAATTGTATGTGTATAATATAAGTGAGATGATGGATTTATCTAGTAATGATGTACTATTGTTGTTGTAAGCTAAAAATTGTGGGAAGGATGTTATTGTGACGACACTAGAACTCTATGATATGCTTGATTGCCTTAAATTTTTATTTATAGGTTGCTAGTGGGATGCCCTAGTAGTGAGACTATTCAAGTATGCACTCTTCTTGCACATGAAATTCTTGACAAGATGAATTTACAAAGGGATTTCTTAACGAAGAAAGGGATTCCTAAGCTTGGAAGAGTGAGTGCAACAAGGAATATGTGACTCTAATGAATTTGTTGTGAAAGATCCATGTTATGTATATTTTGGGTGTGTTAGAGAAGACAGTGAGTTGAAAATTGCTTGTGCAATCCATATAGAAAAGAGATATGTATTCATATAGATAAGTATTGGGTTGATTTGCATACTTTATATTATGTTATGAATATATATGCTTTAGTTATGAATTGAAAATTCATATGGATGGAATAATTGTTGCATAGAAATGGCTATGATATGCATGTTTACCTCGATGATTGTTGTAGGTGTATGTTGAAACGTTGAACCCTTGGAAGCATCTCAAGCCAGTGTAAGAAGTTGTCGGTCATTTTTGTCCAGATATATGCTAAAATGTTGAGGCCTTGAAAGAATCTCAACTTGGTGAAATAAATTGTGGGACATTGTTCTTCAAATAGCCATCAAATGCAAGTTGCAATGAAAAGGATAACAATATTGATGAAACTGAAGAACAAAAACACTAAGACATGGTATTATTGTTGGAAGGAAAATAACAGCAAGGATAGTTTTATTTCGAGGGGGAAGGGAATGTAATATCCAAATTTTGACCCTTGAATTATAATGAAATAATCATGTATTATTTATATAATGTGGTTAATGAGATGGAATTCAATCCATGTGGGTTGAGATATAATGATTTCATGTTGTAATTATGTGAAATGTGTTGTAAATATTCATAGTGTGGAGCTCAAGGCCAAGTCCCAACTACTGAATGCATAGGAGTCCAAGAGGTGGACAAGTTTACAATGTAGTGGGTATATTTCCCATGATATGCTCATGAATATATAAATGCATGTAAAAAAGAAAAACACATAATAATGTAATATCAACCAAAATGTTTTCTTGAGGGAGAAACAAGGGGACCATGATACCACAATAGGGGAAGAGGAAAGGGGGTTGTTGGGTGATTTGACCTTGTCATTGTCCTTTAGAAGTACTACCCTTTCTTTCCCATGCTTTCATACAAGTTTTCCATCAATATTTGACTTATCAGTGTGGTCTAAGTACAAGTGTCATAGTTTTCATATCCTTGATAAAAGAGATAAGTATCATCCAAGAAAAAGTCTTCCATTGTATTTTTCGTGGAGATTCTACCATCATTTGATTAGACAACAATTTGTGGGTAGGGATAGGAGACAAGATCCTAGGTTATGGGGATTTTTTCCCTTATTTTGCATAGTTGTTATGGATGGAAATAACAAGAGTTACCCCTATACTTAGTGGCTAGTAAGATCCCATAGAAGTTGGGGAAATTTTCTTCTAAAAGGTGGAAGAGAATGGGATGGTTGGAGAGACATCATCCCTAAGATGTCCACGGTAACTAAAACAAAACCCTTCAAACCTCTAACCATGTCATTACAACTCAATGACTATTAGAGGCCAAGTATATTTCGTCCCAAGTTATTACCAGAAGGAAAATAACAAATTAGACTCTTGTTGACACACTAAAGAGCACAATAAGGGAAGGGAACTCTAAGACATTGTTGAAAAAAGGAGTGGGCCTTCCTTGTGTTGTGTGGGGTAGTGTAAGAGAGTGCCATGACTGCTCTGATGGCTAGAAGAAGGCCTAGGGAGCCTTGTAGTATAAAATGGTTTGTCATGAGAGAAAAAGGATTTTAAATCCCCTTATAAGGTTCTTCACCGTAGTGGAATCATTATTTGTCTTGCGGGTAGAATCCATCATTGATTCCTATGGTTGGGTGGAGAATCACCCCTCAACAACCAATTTGGTGGACATGGATTTATTGCAGATAAGTATTATTGGTTGTCTTTCTTGTGAAATGCTTTATGTTGTGTTATGAATTGCATCTTCTTTGTTATTTATGTCATTATCTTATAGTTGCATATGAATTTTGTATTTCATAAATGTTAGAGATTTAATTAGGCATAACATATTGTTAAGAGGATAAGTAACCTTGTGGGTAACAAGGTATATGGTCACACTACAAAATGACAGAAAAACAATTGGTGTTGTGTTTTGAGTACCTTGTAACCTCAACATCGTTATAGAGGGTAGAATTGGGTACGTGACAATACATCTCATGATAAGTAGTGGGTTGCATACCACACCTATCTTGTTTCAATTCAAGTATGTGTGTGTGTGTGTGTGTGTGTTGTTGTTATTATTATACAATTACATTGTGGTAATCAAAAGTTGATGTTTTTAATTTTCTTTTTTAATACTATGAACTTCATCTTTTTTCGCGTTGGTTTATAAGCATTACCCATGTTACACATCTCACCCATATTTCACTATAGAATGCACCTTGTGTGTCTAAGTGCAATCATAAGTTAAAGAGTCACATCACACGAACAACATGGGTACTAAGAAATGTGTTCCCTAAAAAAGAGAAAAGGAAATTATATGCCCTTTCACATCAAGAGAAATAGAGTCAGCACCCCAATGAAAGGCATTGATTTGACCTTCACAAGCAAGGCCATACTCCTACATAAAACTCCTCAAATAATTTTGGTTAAATGGGGAAGGATTTACTTGAAAGGTAAATTTACATTAATGCTTCCAAATAAATACAATAGAAAGAAACCATACTAAGTGCCACAAAGCTAATCAGTGATCCCTAATCATCCAAGTGTCACCTAGAAGGGAACCTTTACATGATAGTGGGGTAGTAAAGAAGTGATGTTCACCCTAAAACCATGACCAAAACACCTTGGAAACTTGACATCTCCAAAAAACATGTTCTATCATTTCATCATCACAACACAACACACACAGTGTCTATCACACCACTTTTATGAAGCATGTGTTTGAAAATAACCCTTGTTTGAGTAGAAGCCACCCTAATACCTTGTATTTAAAAGAAGAGTGTGATTCCAAATGGATTGTGTTATATCCCTAATTTGATATATTACACTGTGAAATATACTAATTAGTAGTATTGTTTCTGAATAGATTAATATGTTAAGGTCACAACTCTTAGGACTATACAGGCCCAAATAATTCACTCATTGTAATCATCACTTTCATATTGAATATATAATATTTTATTCTTCGTGGATTATATGGATTTGTCCATTTCCTTATAATTTAATGATGGTTGATTGTGACCATCCATAGGCACACCTTCAAGTGGTATCAAAATGGTTTTTCAAACCAGTGAGCTTTTGGGCCCAACAAAGATAACCCCAGATATACCATTAATATTTCCTTGGAGCTCACAAATCCTTTCAAAAGAAGAGACCTTCCCTTGTCAAAAAAATTCCATCAAATCTAACCAAAATACCAACATGACCATAGAGGGATGGGAACATCCAAATTATTTGTGATGCCATGTCCCATGCAACTTGGGTCCCTTCATACTACCAAGCAAGAAAGCTAGACAGAACTTGTCGAGCTTCCCACACTCGAGTGGGGAAAAACCTACAAATATGAAAACTTGATCATTCTCAATTATGTCATGCATCACATAAGTACACCTTTAAAAAGAGATTCCCACACGCAAGTGGGAAAAAACCTACAAATATGAAAACTTGATCATTCTCAATTATGTCATGCATCACATAAAAAACACCTTTAAAATCTTGAATGTGTTGACCCTACATAATTTAGTTTTAAACTAAAACCTACCAAGGGGCATCACCCTCCACTATATGTACCACCAATTTGCCTACAAGAACCACCCCTTAATATTTGATATCAGATAACACCAAATCCCCTTGATCCCTTAGCAAGGCGTAAACATCTCATGTTTCCAAGGGGACTCTTTTTTCCCCTTTCTGCTTACCTCAAGGGAAACTCTAGAGAATTTGCTCCAACCATATGTATGCCACTTGAGAAGGAAATACACAAGAAGAAAAATAAATGTGCCCAGCGAAAAAAACCTATCAATCACAATCACCTTTTCGACAAGAGGAAAATCAAGGTGATTCCAATCTTGGAGCTTATTTTCAAACTTGTCGATGATCCACCTCCATTGATCTGTGAGAGAGAATAGCACAACAAAAGGAATTCCCAAGTTGAAAATCATCTCACCAAGGTTAATAAATGTTCCCTTATTCAAACCAATGAAGGGATCATCCTGACCCATGAGAAAGGCCTATGTTTTCTCCTCACTAATAACCACTCTTGTTGCTTCTACGAAATTTTCCATAGATAAGAGAACCCCTCATATATTGTTGAGTCAGTTCAAGGGTTAAGGTAGAATCCTTTGCAAAGTGGATATTTAGAAGTTGGTTACCAATGAGAAAAGAAATACCTCTAATTTACCCTTTTAATTTAGCAATGTCCAATAAATAATCAAGGGCATCGGTTGAAATTATGTACAAATAGGGACCAAGGAGGCAACCTCATCGAATAAAGTGTTGCTACCTAATAAAATATAACAATACACCCTTCATATTAACTTGAGCCGATACCTGTGAAAAAGGTGATGTCATTTCCTATTATGAAACGAGCCAAAACCCAACCACTGCAACATGCTTAGAATGATGCCCTATTCAATTTTATTATTCGCTTTTATCAAAATCCATTTTTTTTAAATGCCTTTTGACCAATCCCTTATGCCTAATCTAGTCCCTCCTAGATAGTGATGAGATTATCAAGAATAATGATTCCTTTAATAAAACCAATGTGGTCCTTGTAAACTATGCAAGGAAGCAAAAGTCAAATGCACCTTCCCAAAGTTTTGGCTAGAGTTTTTTAGATATTAAGAAGAGTAATTGAACACCACCCTCCTACCATATCCATTTTGACCTATTCTGAAATCATTTTGATGAGACCAACATCTACCACTTCCCCCATACAATCATAGTGGGTTGCTCCTCGACTCATTTTAAAAAATGTAGGGTCTACCACATGCCGCAACAACATGTAGAAATTCACTAAAATTCCAGGCCCTAGAGATTTCTCATTCTTGAGCTCTCACATCACTACCTCCAACTTATCCAACTCATGTTCCCTAGGGAAAAACATCCTCTAAGAGGGGGGGAATTTTTGGGGCACTACATGCTTAACAAGTTCTGGAGAATCATCATGCAAAGTTTCAAACCATATCGATATATTTCTCACTAAATCCAGTGTATGCTAACTCCCATGCGACCATGTTCTCTTCTAGTGGGCAGCATTTTCTATGTGTATGCTCATTAGTGTTGATAAATAGTATGAGTCTCGTTCTTCTTTAAAGTTTATTCTTGAGTTGCAGACTTCAAAATGTTGTTGCAAGGGTTTGGAATTTGGTGCCTCCCTATAAGGGATAATGGATGCATTCTTTAGTGGAAGGTGGTCATTATTCGCACCACCAAGTTCCTTTGGGGATGGGTAAGATGGTGGCTAGAAGAAAGAGAAGTAAGGAACATTGACTTTGAAATTTCCTTCTACTTGTCTAACAAAGGGTTGAGGTAGATCCTTTAAATTCACAACTTTAATAGGATGTCAATGAATTCGAAGCACAGTTGTAGGGATTTGACAATTACAAGGCCAACCAAGTCTTTGACAATTTTAAGAGAC
>JZKD02S1068043.1:0-13220 GCA_000966675.3 Picea glauca
GAGAGAGAGAGAGAGAGAGATGAGGGCACAAACATAGGTATTAAAAAAAAACACATATGACGCTTGACAACATCATGTGATAACATTGGCTCCATAGGGGATGGCATGCTTCCTGTGAGCTGCCAAGAATGCACAGTTTCAATGCCTTAGATTTGGGTTATGGAGTCTCTCATTCAAAATAAAAATAAAAAGGAAGTGTTAATTACAATGGTGGAATAACGATCATGTCTTACACAAAATATTTTTTCAGAAAGTGCCCATTGACAGGGCCACCAAAAACTTTGGAATCCTCCAAGTTCTACAATTTATAAGTGTTGTTTGAAAATACCTTAGAAATCTTGAAGGGACCAATCCACAAGGCTTCAAATTTACCATGTTTTCCCTTGTCTTTCTTGGGGGAATCCTACTTGAGCACCAGATCCCCCAGCTGAAAATCTTCCTTACTTGCCCTCTTGTCAAAGGCTCGTTTTATTTTCTACTGATGATATTGCATGTTGTCAAGCAACCACTCTCTGGTCTGTTGTACTTCTACCAGCTGCAATATCCTCCTAGACATATCATTGGGTTCTCCTTGGTAGTCCTAATTGAATTTTTCCACAGGCAAGGAAAGATGGGTCGGAAAAATAGCCTTAACCCCATACACAAGCTGAAAAGGGGAGATGCCATGTGACTTCTTGGTTGTAACTCTATCGGCCCATAATGAAAATTTCATCTTTTAATCCCAGGATTTCTTATTGTCTTCTAACAACTTCTTGATGATCTTTATGAGGATTTTGTTGGAGGACTCTTCTAAACCATTTCCTCGAGGGTAGTAGGGAGTAGAATGGACTAGTGTAATCCCATACTTCTCACATAACTTGATTAAAGGTTTATCTTTGAAAGAGGCAACATTGTCTGTAACAATCCTGCTTGGACATCCAAATATGTACATGATATCTTCAAGGAAGATTATGATTACCTTGTGGGAGAAACTCATTGTAGGGATGACTTCAATCCATTTGGTAAAATAATCAATGACATTCAAAATCCACTTGTGTTGACCACTTGAGGCTGGGTGGATCTCTCCAATGAAGTCAAGACCCCACTGCTGAAAAGGTTTAGAAACCATTATAGGTTCCAAAGGCAAATATTTGAGCTGCATCTTTCCAAAAAAATTTTGACACTTGACACAAGCTCTAATATTTTCACAAACATCAGTAAAAAGGATGGGCCAAAAATACCCATCTCTAAGGATTTTATAAGCTGTGGTCCTCCAAAAATGATGCCCCCCACATGAGCTATCATGAAAATCAATTATAGTTCTTTGGGCCTCTTCTGGTTCTAGAAATCTTAATAGAAATCCCGGAGGATCCTTCCGGTAAAAAACCTGATCAATGAGGCAATATTTAATTGCTTTGAGATTCAAATCTCTTATCTTTCTTTTATCCAAAACATCAGGAGGCCTCAACTTCTACAGAAAATATATGATGTCTTTATACCAGCTGCATTCTGCCAAATTGAGGATGACATGAGAGTCTTTATCAACAATCTTAGTTTGCTGATGTTCTGAGTCTATGTTGATGAAATTAACCCCTAAATCCTTGAAGTTTTATTTAGCCAGTAACCTGGCTAAACTTTGTCCTTTCACCAACTTATTGGGATTTATTTCGAGGTTGAACTCTAGAATTTTGGCAATCCATTTTCTTCTCTTCCCATCTATATTAGGCTGGATCAATATCTCTTTTACTAAGGCTGAGGGGACATATGCAATAATATTTGAATGTAGAACATAGATTCTAAAATCCTTGAGGGATTTGACCAAAGCATATGCCTGCTTCTCCATGATATCATACTTGATTTCTGCATCCCTGAATGCTCTGTTGAAAAAGAAAATAGGCTGCTCTAACCCCTCTGTATTTTTATGTAGAAAAACAACAACCAATGTATCAAATGATGCAAAAGAAAATATCAAAAATTCCTTAGAATAGTTAGGGCTGATGATTACAGGTGCTTCAGTCAAATCCCTCTTGATTTGGTCGAAAGATTTCTAGACTCAATAGTCCATTTCACTTCGTTCCCCTTTCTAAGCATGTCTGTAATGTGCTTAACCAACTCAAAAAAATTAGAAATGAACCTCCTTAGAAAGTTGATTTTACCCAATAAAGACTAAATCTCTTTCTTAGATCGAGGAAAAGATAAGGCCTAGATGGCCTCTACTCTGATTGTATTAATTCTTACTCCTTCTGATGACACAATATACCCCAATAATTTACCCTCTTCCATAGAAAACACAAATTTCTTAGGATTGAGGGAGAGACCAAACCTTATGCACTTCAGGAATACTTTCTTCAGATGATGATAATGCTCTTTATCATAACTTGAGAATACTTTAATGTCATCTAGATAGATGAGTGGAAATTTTTCTTTCTCCCCAATAAAGGCAATGTCCATGGCTCGCTGGAAGGTTTCTCCTGCATTCATTAATCCAAAGTGAATTTTAGCATACACGAATGTGCCCCAAGGAGTAGTGAAAGATGTATTCTCTCTATATTTAGGAAGGAAAAATATCTAATTGTAGCTAGAGAAACCATTAATCATAGACATCCCAGATGAACCAGTCACTCTCTGCAAAATGTTCTCCATCTTTGGCGTGGGTAGTTATCCTTTTTGGAGCTCTTGTTCAAATTTTTGAAATAAAAAGATAGCCTGATTTCCCCATTCTTCTTCCTCACAGACACCAAGTTAGCCACCCATTATGAATATCTCAAAGGGATTATGATCTGGGTATCCAACAACCTTTTCACTTCATTTTCCATAATAGGCAACAACACAGGACTTATCTATCTGAGTTTCTACCTAAAAGGCTTGGTCTCTTCTTTCAAAGGGATCTTATGTTCAATGATGTTGGTGTCATATTTTATCAAATCTTCATATTTCCAGACAAACACATCTGAAAACTCCTTCAGAATCTTGACATAATCAACCCTTTTCTCCCTTGACAAACTGTTAGACAATTTGACATATTTTGGGTCTTCCTCTGTTCCCAAATTGCATTCATTCACATAAGCATTTTCAGTCAAACCTTTAACCTTTACAACAACATCATTTATTTCAAACAATTTGTCCAAAGGGACTAGTCCCTTTCGAATATGGTTACTAGGAAACTAAACAATATGATGGTCAACAATTTTACTAAGAAAAACGTCAGCATGAGGAATTTCTTCAGAATCTTGATCCTGATCAATATGCAAATAAAAAAATTCATCCACGGTCTCAAGAAACTTTTTTATCTCAATATCATCCTCAAATACCTTCCAATGTTTGACATTTCCAGGAATAGAGGGTCTATACTTTACTTCCACCTCATACTTGAGTTTGGGGGGAAAAGGGACCTTGGAATTACTTGGTGAGACATCCAAGGAATCTACCATAGTGTTCTCCTCTCTTGGAACAAATGAGATATTAAAAGCCAATAAGAAACTATCAATCATATTCCAGAATTCATTTATGTAGGCCCTTAACCCGGGGTGCTTAGCCTGATACATATTTTTGACTTGATGAACAATTAACTCAGCATCTCCAAACACTACTAGTTCTTCAATTTTCATGTCTTTGGTAGATCTCAAACCCAAGACAAGAGACTCATATTCTGCCACATTTTTAATTGTGTCAAATTCAATCTTATAAGACAGAGATATGGTCTCTTGGGTAGGGGAAATTAAAACTACCCCAACACCAACACTTTCTCAAGAAGAGGCTCCATCAAAAAACATTTTCCAAACAGAGGTATTGGGAGGAGAGTCTTCACAAGAGGTGATGGGCTACTTTCTGATGTCAATAGGTGTTTTAGGAGCATCGATGAGTTGTAGCATGTTGGTTCCTAAATCAATATCAACTGAAAAAATGGGGTGATTAGTCGGATTTTCTTCATCACTGATGATGTAAGCAAGTTGTGCTTCCCTATAAAGCCTTCTATGTTCCCCCCAAAAAACAAGAATAATGGCATATGAAAGATCCATTTTCAAATTTCCCCCCAGTCTTTTGATCCAAGATCTAGACAAGAGCATCCCAAAATTAGGGGGAACATCAACCACCACAATATCCATGAGAACAATTTTCATTGGCAATTGGAACAAGGAAAAAACCAGGTCTTCAATAACCCAGAAGAACTTCACCTTCCTAGAATCAAATGAGTAAAGGTCATGGTAGGTTTTTGTAACCTCCAACCCAAGCTCATCCATGGTAGTCTTAGACATGATATTGTGAGATTCCCCTGAATCCATCAAGCAGTTGTGAAACACTTTATCATGAATGTTCAATGATGCATAGAAAGGAGGGGAGGAATCATCCCTATCCTCTACCAAAGGCCCCAATATGACAGATGCTTTTCATCTTGGAAGTTGATTGAGTTCGTGGGATGAGATGAAGGTTCAAGCTGCAACATTTTGGAAAGGTACCTTTTGAAGTCCTGATTCTTGACTAAATCTGAAAAAGGTATATTGATTTTAATCTTTTGAATCTCATTCTCAAAGCTAAAAGAGGGAGGCTTCATAATCTCCACTTATGGGATAGGGATCTTAACCAATTCCTAGGGGTTTCGTGCCTCTTTTTCTTTACTGCTAGCTTCCACATCCTTAGCATGATTCACTGTTCTAGTAGGATGATCAGGAATGTGAGGCTCTCCCTCTTTCTGCTTTGTCCTAAGGTTGTATCTATTTTAATTTCCATTGGTCCTTTTCCCTTTGCTCGACTCATTTAGTTGGTTGCCCATGAGAGCCTCTTCATATGCAGATTGGGTCAAATGAGGAGATGGAGAGGTGTCACCAAGACAATGGATTTTAGGATCTGCATCTTCTTCCTCCCCTTATTCATCAATAACAAGGTTATTTTAGAGAGGCGCTTGGATTTTTTGATCATCCATATCTCTATTCCTTTGATCTCTCTGGATGATCTGAGGGGCATTATTTGGTATTCTGAAGTTACCCCTAGTATCAACATTCTGGGGGTTCCTATAACTCTGCCTTCCTTCAAATTTCAATTTCTCCATTTCTGTAGAAAGTGATATTACCAGCTTTGTCAACTCATCCACTTGAGGGTGGGAAACAAAGGAACCATAGGTTGAAGCTTTAGACCTACCCTTTATTTTGTCTCTATCAGCCTTACTCCTAATTTTATGAATTGCCAATATATTGGATTCTACTTCAAGGGCTACATCTTGCATATGATGCAAGGAGGTAGCTCTTCTTTCTCTCAATAGGAAGAAAAACTCAGGGTCAAAATCACTAGCATAATTAATCTTGTCAGAGGTTTATGTAGGCTTAATTTCAATGGGAATCTTATTGTAGATATTATTAAATATCTTTGAGAAGTCTAAAACAGATTCCCCCTCTTCTCTTTTAAGTGCCCCAAATTCTATAATATAATAAAGGAAATATTTTTTATCCCCCCAATGTCTTAAGAATGAATCATCCAGAGCATGAATCCCATCAATAGATCCAGGAGTTAAGCCCCTGAACCATTTCCTAGCCTCACCATCAAGGCTCTGTAAAAAAACTCTCATCCAAACATCTTCATCTCCAATATTAAGATTATCTACATAACTGTAAAAAGTTGAAAGGTGTTCTTCTGCAGTTATGTCTTCTTCTCCTATAAAATTGGGCATGTACTTGAGATAATCTCCAACTGGGAGGGAATTTACTGGCTGAGGTAAAAGCAGAGGATCATACCTAGCAGCCACTATGGCACCCATTCTGTTTCTAGGAGTATTAACACCTATCATTTGGATCTGAAGTGTAGGAGAATAAGGGTGAGATGGATTTTGGGAAGGTAGGACTACAACTGTGTTGATAGGAGAAAGGGGGAACGACTGAGTAATGGAGGACAATGGTATAGGGTTCAAAGGAAAATAAGTTCCCCCCCTTTAGATGCAACAACTTTGATAGGAGGAGGAGTAGGAAAACCCAAAGTGGGAAAATCTTCTAAGCTCCTAGGTCTAAACTACTTTACAATATTAGGGGAAACAAGAGTTTAAAAACTTTTTCCTTTTAAATGAAGACTAGGAGGGGAGAAATTAACAGGAAAACTTNTGACTTGATGAACAATTAACTCAGCATCTCCAAACACTACTAGTTCTTCAATTTTCATGTCTTTGGTAGATCTCAAACCCAAGACAAGAGACTCATATTCTGCCACATTTTTAATTGTGTCAAATTCAATCTTATAAGACAGAGATATGGTCTCTTGGGTAGGGGAAATTAAAACTACCCCAACACCAACACTTTCTCAAGAAGAGGCTCCATCAAAAAACATTTTCCAAACAGAGGTATTGGGAGGAGAGTCTTCACAAGAGGTGATGGGCTACTTTCTGATGTCAATAGGTGTTTTAGGAGCATCGATGAGTTGTAGCATGTTGGTTCCTAAATCAATATCAACTGAAAAAATGGGGTGATTAGTCGGATTTTCTTCATCACTGATGATGTAAGCAAGTTGTGCTTCCCTATAAAGCCTTCTATGCCCCCCCCCGAAAAACAAGAATAATGGCATATGAAAGATCCATTTTCAAATTCCCCCCCAGTCTTTTGATCCAAGATCTAGACAAGAGCATCCCAAAATTAGGGGGAACATCAACCACCACAATATCCATGAGAACAATTTTCATTGGAAATTGGAACAAGGAAAAAACCAGGTCTTCAATAACCCAGAGGAACTTCACCTTCCTAGAATCAAATGAGTAAAGGTCATGGTAGGTTTTTGTAACCTCCAACCCAAGCTCATCCATGATAGTCTTAGACATGATATTGTGAGATTCCCCTGAATCCATCAAGCAGTTGTGCAACACTTTATGATGAATGTTCAATGATGCATAGAAAGGAGGGGAGGAATCATCCCTATCCTCTACCAAAGGCCTCAATATGACAGATGTTTTTCATCTTGGAAGTTGATTGAGTTCGTGGGATGAGATGAAGGTTCAAGCTGCAACATTTTGGAAAGGTACCTTTTGAAGTCCTGATTCTTGACTAAATCTGAAAAAGGTATAGGGATTTTAATCTTTTGAATCTCATTCTCAAAGCTAAAAGAGGGAGGCTTCATAATCTCCACTTATGGGATAGGGATCTTAACCAATTCCTAGGGGTTTCATGCCTCTTTTTCTTTGCTGCTAGCTTCCACATCCTTAGCATGATTCACTGTTCTAGTAGGATGATCAGGAATGTGAGGCTCTCCCTCTTTCTGCTTTGTCCTAAGGTTGTATCTATTTTAATTTCCATTGGTCCTTTTCCCTTTGCTCGACTCATTTAGTTGGTTGCCCATGAGAGCCTCTTCATATGCAGATTGGGTCAAATGAGGAGATGGAGAGGTGTCACCAAGACAATGGATTTTAGGATCTGCATCTTCTTCCTCCCCTTATTCATCAATAACAAGGTTATTTTAGAGAGGCGCTTGGATTTTTTGATCATCCATATCTCTATTCCTTTGATCTCTCTGGATGATCTGAGGGGCATTATTTGGTATTCTGAAGTTACCCCTAGTATCAACATTCTGGGGGTTCCTATAACTCTGCCTTCCTTCAAATTTCAATTTCTCCATTTCTGTAGAAAGTGATATTACCAGCTTTGTCAACTCATCCACTTGAGGGTGGGAAACAAAGGAACCATAGGTTGAAGCTTTAGACCTACCCTTTATTTTGTCTCTATCAGCCTTACTCCTAATTTTATGAATTGCCAATATATTGGATTCTACTTCAAGGGCTACATCTTGCATATGATGCAAGGAGGTAGCTCTTCTTTCTCTCAATAGGAAGAAAAACTCAGGGTCAAAATCACTAGCATAATTAATCTTGTCAGAGGTTTATGTAGGCTTAATTTCAATGGGAATCTTATTGTAGATATTATTAAATATCTTTGAGAAGTCTAAAACAGATTCCCCCTCTTCTCTTTTAAGTGCCCCAAATTCTATAATATAATAAAGGAAATATTTTTTATCCCCCCAATGTCTTAAGAATGAATCATCCAGAGCATGAATCCCATCAATAGATCCAGGAGTTAAGCCCCTGAACCATTTCCTAGCCTCACCATCAAGGCTCTGTAAAAAAACTCTCATCCAAACATCTTCATCTCCAATATTAAGATTATCTACATAACTGTAAAAAGTTGAAAGGTGTTCTTCTGCAGTTATGTCTTCTTCTCCTATAAAATTGGGCATGTACTTGAGATAATCTCCAACTGGGAGGGAATTTACTGGCTGAGGTAAAAGCAGAGGATCATACCTAGCAGCCACTATGGCACCCATTCTGTTTCTAGGAGTATTAACACCTATCATTTGGATCTGAAGTGTAGGAGAATAAGGGTGAGATGGATTTTGGGAAGGTAGGACTACAACTGTGTTGATAGGAGAAAGGGGGAACGACTGAGTAATGGAGGACAATGGTATAGGGTTCAAAGGAAAATAAGTTCCCCCCCTTTAGATGCAACAACTTTGATAGGAGGAGGAGTAGGAAAACCCAAAGTGGGAAAATCTTCTAAGCTCCTAGGTCTAAACTACTTTACAATATTAGGGGAAACAAGAGTTTAAAAACTTTTTCCTTTTAAATGAAGACTAGGAGGGGAGAAATTAACAGGAAAACTTNAAAACTCTCATCCAAACATCTTCATCTCCAATATTAAGATTATCTACATAACTGTAAAAAGTTGAAAGGTGTTCTTCTGCAGTTATGTCTTCTTCTCCTATAAACTTGGGCATGTACTTGAGATAATCTCCAACTGGGAGGGAATTTACAGGCTGAGGTAAAAGCAGAGGAGCATACCTAGCAGCCACTATGGCACCCATTCTGTTTCTAGGAGTATTAACACCTATCATTTGGATCTGAAGTGTAGGAGAATAAGGGTGAGATGGAGTTTGGGAAGGTAGGACTACAACTGTGTTGATAGGAGAAAGGGGGAACGAATGAGTAATGGAGGACAATGGTATAGGGTTCAAAGGAAAATAAGTTCCCCCCCTTTAGATGCAACAACTTTGATAGGAGGAGGAGTAGGAAAACCCAAAGTGGAAAAATCTTCTAAGCTCCTAGGTCTAAACTACTTTACAATATTAGGGGAAACAAGAGTTTAAAAACTTTTTCCTTTTAAATGAAGACTAGGAGGGGAGAAATTAACAGGAAAACTTACAAAATTTAAAATTTTGGAAACTTCAACAGATGATATAATAAAAGAATTAGACGTAGCTACTGGAGTTTTAAAAGAAGAAGTTTGTACATTACCAGAATCACTTGGTAGATCAGTTGAAGGCCCTTCTTGAGAGGTCATTCCTTTCTTGATAATATTTTCTAGGCCAGATTCAGGTGTGGCCAGAGGAAACTATGGAGTAGCCCTCATGTGTCTGCTTTTGGGAGCCACAACTGAAACAATGGAGTTACCAGGTGCAAGTTGCAATCTTCAAGTTACTGATTTTTGATGCACCTTCAAAATCAGAATTTCTTTGTCATTCAATCCCAGGGAAATGTCTTCAATTCATTCCTTGAAAATGATACCAAGAATGTTAGCACTAAGAGTCACCCTCAGATTGCTCGAGGATAAGCCCACTACCCATCAAAATGTTTAGTGGATGTTGGTTTTATGAGTGGAGTTCAAATGGACAAAACTCAGTACAATAATGATGTTAACACATAAATTGGACAAGAAATGCACAGGGAAGTGAGGTCCTCATTAACTTCACTCAGTGATTTGAGTTTAAGTGTGAGCAGAAGGAATACTTAGTGAGAGAAGTAAACAAAACTACTATGAGCATCCAACCTTCAAGCAACTTGGTGAAGAAAATCTTAGGCTCAAGAGCACTGTTGAACTTAAATTTCAGATACTGAAATATGTCACAACAATATAGTAATAAAACCTACATTACCATGCAACTACAACAACTCGAATAGATCCTCCATGCCCGAGCCTTTCAACATAAGGGGAAATAAGATAACAAAGAAACTAACTAAAACTGGTCACAACAATACTGTAATAAAACCTACATTACTATAGAACCACAACCCTCGAATTGATCCTCTATGCCCGAGTTTTTCATCATGGTTTAAACAAAGAGATGGAAGAATATGAATTATATTAATGCGAAAGTCTCAAATTTGATACATAACCAGAGAACAATTATGGCATCAAAATTACACATTAGGGAGCATATGCAGGTGACAGTGGTATCTGTCGCGTACATACGCAAGCTGACCTTGTATAGGTCGCGTACATATGCGAGCTGTCTATGCAACATGCTGCATATATGTGGTGAAGCCTAAGGAACATGACTATGCATAGGGATTGCAGTTTGATGTGATGGTATAACTCTGTGATTCAGGGTCTGACATGGTTTATTGTAGGTTCTAACATTGTTTGCTGCAGGTTTTCATGATTCTATATTGGATTATGTAAGGTGATGATGTAAAATAAAATNCTGCTAGCTTCCACATCCTTAGCATGATTCACTGTTCTAGTAGGATGATCAGGAATGTGAGGCTCTCCCTCTTTCTGCTTTGTCCTAAGGTTGTATCTATTTTAATTTCCATTGGTCCTTTTCCCTTTGCTCGACTCATTTAGTTGGTTGCCCATGAGAGCCTCTTCATATGCAGATTGGGTCAAATGAGGAGATGGAGAGGTGTCACCAAGACAATGGATTTTAGGATCTGCATCTTCTTCCTCCCCTTATTCATCAATAACAAGGTTATTTTAGAGAGGCGCTTGGATTTTTTGATCATCCATATCTCTATTCCTTTGATCTCTCTGGATGATCTGAGGGGCATTATTTGGTATTCTGAAGTTACCCCTAGTATCAACATTCTGGGGGTTCCTATAACTCTGCCTTCCTTCAAATTTCAATTTCTCCATTTCTGTAGAAAGTGATATTACCAGCTTTGTCAACTCATCCACTTGAGGGTGGGAAACAAAGGAACCATAGGTTGAAGCTTTAGACCTACCCTTTATTTTGTCTCTATCAGCCTTACTCCTAATTTTATGAATTGCCAATATATTGGATTCTACTTCAAGGGCTACATCTTGCATATGATGCAAGGAGGTAGCTCTTCTTTCTCTCAATAGGAAGAAAAACTCAGGGTCAAAATCACTAGCATAATTAATCTTGTCAGAGGTTTATGTAGGCTTAATTTCAATGGGAATCTTATTGTAGATATTATTAAATATCTTTGAGAAGTCTAAAACAGATTCCCCCTCTTCTCTTTTAAGTGCCCCAAATTCTATAATATAATAAAGGAAATATTTTTTATCCCCCCAATGTCTTAAGAATGAATCATCCAGAGCATGAATCCCATCAATAGATCCAGGAGTTAAGCCCCTGAACCATTTCCTAGCCTCACCATCAAGGCTCTGTAAAAAAACTCTCATCCAAACATCTTCATCTCCAATATTAAGATTATCTACATAACTGTAAAAAGTTGAAAGGTGTTCTTCTGCAGTTATGTCTTCTTCTCCTATAAAATTGGGCATGTACTTGAGATAATCTCCAACTGGGAGGGAATTTACTGGCTGAGGTAAAAGCAGAGGATCATACCTAGCAGCCACTATGGCACCCATTCTGTTTCTAGGAGTATTAACACCTATCATTTGGATCTGAAGTGTAGGAGAATAAGGGTGAGATGGATTTTGGGAAGGTAGGACTACAACTGTGTTGATAGGAGAAAGGGGGAACGACTGAGTAATGGAGGACAATGGTATAGGGTTCAAAGGAAAATAAGTTCCCCCCCTTTAGATGCAACAACTTTGATAGGAGGAGGAGTAGGAAAACCCAAAGTGGGAAAATCTTCTAAGCTCCTAGGTCTAAACTACTTTACAATATTAGGGGAAACAAGAGTTTAAAAACTTTTTCCTTTTAAATGAAGACTAGGAGGGGAGAAATTAACAGGAAAACTTACAAAATTTAAAATTTTGGAAACTTCAACAGATGATATAATAAAAGAATTAGACGTAGCTACTGGAGTTTTAAAAGAAGAAGTTTGTACATTACCAGAATCACTTGGTAGATCAGTTGAAGGCCCTTCTTGAGAGGTCATTCCTTTCTTGATAATATTTTCTAGGCCAGATTCAGGTGTGGCCAGAGGAAACTATGGAGTAGCCCTCATGTGTCTGCTTTTGGGAGCCACAACTGAAACAATGGAGTTACCAGGTGCAAGTTGCAATCTTCAAGTTACTGATTTTTGATGCACCTTCAAAATCAGAATTTCTTTGTCATTCAATCCCAGGGAAATGTCTTCAATTCATTCCTTGAAAATGATACCAAGAATGTTAGCACTAAGAGTCACCCTCAGATTGCTCGAGGATAAGCCCACTACCCATCAAAATGTTTAGTGGATGTTGGTTTTATGAGTGGAGTTCAAATGGACAAAACTCAGTACAATAATGATGTTAACACATAAATTGGACAAGAAATGCACAGGGAAGTGAGGTCCTCATTAACTTCACTCAGTGATTTGAGTTTAAGTGTGAGCAGAAGGAATACTTAGTGAGAGAAGTAAACAAAACTACTATGAGCATCCAACCTTCAAGCAACTTGGTGAAGAAAATCTTAGGCTCAAGAGCACTGTTGAACTTAAATTTCAGATACTGAAATATGTCACAACAATATAGTAATAAAACCTACATTACCATGCAACTACAACAACTCGAATAGATCCTCCATGCCCGAGCCTTTCAACATAAGGGGAAATAAGATAACAAAGAAACTAACTAAAACTGGTCACAACAATACTGTAATAAAACCTACATTACTATAGAACCACAACCCTCGAATTGATCCTCTATGCCCGAGTTTTTCATCATGGTTTAAACAAAGAGATGGAAGAATATGAATTATATTAATGCGAAAGTCTCAAATTTGATACATAACCAGAGAACAATTATGGCATCAAAATTACACATTAGGGAGCATATGCAGGTGACAGTGGTATCTGTCGCGTACATACGCAAGCTGACCTTGTATAGGTCGCGTACATATGCGAGCTGTCTATGCAACATGCTGCATATATGTGGTGAAGCCTAAGGAACATGACTATGCATAGGGATTGCAGTTTGATGTGATGGTATAACTCTGTGATTCAGGGTCTGACATGGTTTATTGTAGGTTCTAACATTGTTTGCTGCAGGTTTTCATGATTCTATATTGGATTATGTAAGGTGATGATGTAAAATAAAATATTGGGTGCATGGCACTAACCCATGAGTATGGATTGATGCATTTTCTGTTGA
>JZKD02S1068054.1:0-13220 GCA_000966675.3 Picea glauca
TTGGTGCCTCAGAAGTAGAATACTTGGGTCATCTGGTTGGCAAGGATGGCGTTAGGGTGGATCCAAAAAAGATTGAATCTATGCAAGACTGGCCACACCCAAAGACTCTCAAAAGATTGCATGGATTTCTGGGCTTAACAGGGTATTATCGCAAGTTTGTTAAGAATTACAGAAAGATTATAGCACCTCTCATTGCTCTCCTAAAAAAGAACTCTTTCACTTGGACTCCAGCCGCTGCTCAAGCTTTTCAAACCTTGAAGATGACCATGTGCACCACTCCGGTTCTGGCCCTTCCTAATTTCACAAAGACCTTTGTGTTGGAATGTGATACCTCAGGGAAAGGAATCGACATTGTCCTTATGCAAGAGGGTCAACCTTTGGCCTTCACCAGCAAGCAACTGTCTAAAAGGAATCTAGGAAAACCCATTTATGAAAAGGAAATGTTGGCTATTCTGCATGGTGTTGATCTATGGTGCCCTTATCTCTTGGGGAAACGCTTCCAAATTAAGACCGACCATCAAAGACTCAAGTACTTTCTGGAACAATGCATTACCCCCCTGGAGCAACAAAAATGGGTGACTAAGCTCTTTGGATATGATTATCAGATCATTTACAAGAAGGGAAAAGACAATGTAGTGGTGGATGCACTGTCCTGAAAATATGAAGAAGAAGGATCCATTTTTTCTCTTTCCTTCATTGTACCCAATTGGCTCCAGGCTATGCGCCAAGAATGACTACAAGATCCCAAAAGTTCGCATTTGATCCAACAATTGCAGACTAATGCTCCAGCTCCCCCAGGGTACTCTTGGCTCCAGGATGAGCTTTGATACAAAGGCCGTTTGTATTGAAGTAAACAATCAAAGATTAAATCCACGATACTTTCTGAGCTTCATGCTACACCCACAATGAGGCACTCAGGGTTCACCAAAACCTATGACAGGGTCAAACTTTCTTTTTTCTGGGATGGTATGAAACAGGACATCCGTAATTTTGTCACTGAATGTGAGGTGTGTCAACACAACAAAGGAGAAACAATCAAATCTCCAGGCACACTACAACTGCTTCCAATTTCACCTGCTATTTGGAAGGATATCTCTATGGACTTTATTACCAGCTTACCCAAATCAGGGAATAAATCAGTCATAATGGTGGTTGTGGATCTCCTTTCCAAGTATGCTCATTTCTGCGCTCTTCAACACCCATTTACTGCATCCACAATGGCTTAAATTTTCATGGACCAGGTCTTCAAGCTTCATGGCATGCCACACTCTATTGTTTCTAATTGTGACCCAACTTTCACAAGCAATTTTTGGCAAGAACTGTTTAAGTTATAGGGAACCCAATTGCATCTCGGCACAACTTATCATCCCCAGACTAATGGTCAAATAGAAGTTGTCAACAAGTGTTTGGAAACATATCTGAGGTGTTTTGCCTCTGAAAAACAACATCAATGGGCTCAATGGTTACCCCTAGCTGAATGGTGGTACAACACNTGCCATTTCTACCATTTTATTTCTGTTTTGCATACTTTTTATATCTGGTATCTTGCAATATCACAGAAGAGATACATTGAATATTGTTTGGATAGATATGGTAAGGTGGTGGTGAGTTTTGTTATTGACATAGGATCAAAAGGCAGGGAGTTCTTGAGTTGACACATGGTGAGGTAATATTTTCTCATTAAAACCCCTTTCCTTTTCATGGATTTGTATCCTTGTTGTGCTACTAACAATGATATTGGATTATTTTCATTATATTTCAAATCTATTTTACCGATATGTTTATGCAATATTGGGTTCATAATATAGTTAACCTTACAATAAACATAAGCATAGAATGTATTATACTTAACCAGACATTACTAATAAATTATAGGTTAATATAAATATGATTTATTCAATAAAATAAATATAGAAAACATCTCATGCCATACACAAATTTATAGTGGAAAACAACCCTAGCAATTAAGAGGAAAACCCACTCTAGAATAAACATAGAAACTAACTTATTAAGAAAAATGTTGATCACCAAGTGAGGAATCAATTGACATCGCCAAACTTGATATTTCATCAATGCTTAATTTAATTAAATTTATATACTTTTACATAAAGGGGATTTTCTATACCCAATACTCATCTAACCCAAAAATGTTTAGTATCCTCCTAGCTACATTTCTAGGATTAATTTAATCAAGGGTTTGAAAAAAAACATTTTTCATGTTTTTGTCTACCAATTCTAGTTGTTATGCTTATGATTTTGGTTTTGTTGCTTTTGTTATAATTGCATTAACTAGAATTCCTTCTTGATTAATTATCTCCATTGAGTTACTTCTACTTTTATTTGGTTTCATTGTCTTCTTCTAAAACTGGTGTTTGGTTTATTGGTTCCTTTAGATCCTTCGGCTTCCTCTTGAATATTTCTATATTCTTCAACATTTTGTTTACTTTCATATATGACATTGCTTAATGTTATATTTCCTTATTGGAATCTGCGTACCATTAGTTTATTTTACTACTATCATTGATTTGTTCAACGATTGGCTTTGATTCTTTCAATTATTGTCTCAATTTCTTTTAATTAGTGTCTCATCTTCTTTCAATTATTAACTCTACTTTCTTTGGTTAATATCTTAGCTTCCACATTATTAGGTGTTGGCACAAGGGAAGACCTAGGGTTCATCTTCAAGAGTGCACCAACAAGCCCTAACTACTGGCCCTTTCGGCAACACCTATGAAGCAGATGCAGTCTGACTCGAAGCACTTATGAGGGGGTTGTAGGACAGAGATGTCTACAACCAAAGGGAATATCAAGTGGATCTAACACTAGAACAACAAAACATTCATATTTCACTTATAAGCTTGGATATACTCTGCACATCTGCTTATCATATCTAAAACAGTAATGAAATCACAATATATCAATGACAGAGACAGAATACCAATTACACACAACACAAAATATACGTGGTTCACCCTCTCTCTAGGGATACGTCCACAAAACTGTGATTTATAATATATTAAGATGAAGCATACAGTTCTTGTCTGCACTCTTAGCCAATAGATCCTCTTTCTTCTCCTCTCTCTCTCCTCCCTGCACACCCAGCTGTAGGGTCGATCTTTGCACCCAGCTGAAGATCTTACAATACCAAAAGGCTCTCACACTTAGCACTTATCTCTCACACACAACAATAATCTCTCTTAATATCAATATAACTATACCCAACAATACCGTACCAACCTAAGCTAGGTCCTCATGACCTTTATTTATACATTACAATCACTTACCGACATCCTTAGGTTGAAACCTAGGTGTCCAAAACCCTAGATACGGAAACCCTAGGTCAACTTAACCCATATTTTCAGGGCTTCGCCAACCTATCCTTCCCTCCTTCTTGCATTGTGATCCAAAGCATCTAATGATGGATTTTCCCACTTGCTGAGTTGTCCATGATCCTTCTTTCTTGTTAATCCATCATCCTCAATCTCCTCATCCAACGACTTGCTTTCTCGGCCTTCGCTCCATCTTTTCTGCTCTTTTTCTCACTTCGTCCCAGTAACAGTCACTGTGTCTTCCGGGAAGTTTGCATTCTCCCTTTTCTTCCTTGATCTTCACATACTTCCATAACCAAGGGCCAACAGCCCCCCAACATTCACTTGTGACTCGTCCTGAGGCACTTCAGATCAGAGCTTCCTGTTTTACTTTGACTTTGGATTGTGTAGAGAAGCCTTTGCTTTCTACTCTATGCCTCCTCTTTTTCCCTTGTGAAGACTGCCTTTTCTTAGTCTGGTACCCAGTTTCAACTGCACCTGGTACCTATACCCGTTTCTTCTTGCTTCTAATGAGAACTCCAGGGAAGCTGGTTGTCATAGTACAATTTCAACCAACTCCCATTCACTAATCCTTCTGTCCACTCCTCATTCAGAGTCTTCAATTGCGTACCTCCTCCCTTTGTAACATAAGCGATCTCATATGGCCCTAGCCAATGCATTCTGAACTTCCCAGGATGTTTGATGAACTTACTGTCATATATCAGGGCTAGATCACCTTGTCTAAATTCCTTCATCTTGATGTTCCTGTCATGATAGGCCTTCTCTCTTTCCTTATGAACCTGTTGATGGAATCCTACAATAAATATGTCTTCCTCCAATTCAACCAACTGTGCAAGCCTCTCTTGAATAGTGCCAGGGTCATCCATATCTGCAAAGGCAACACTTCTTAGGCTTGGTACTAGATATTCCATTGGAACAACAACTTTGAGACCATAAACTAACTTGAAGGGGGTCTACATTGTTAACTTCTTGCAAGTGGTTCTATAGGCCCAAAGTACTGTTGGTACTCTTAAATCCCAGTCATCCCTGCTCACATTGCAAATTTTGGTTAGTGTTGTCTCCAAGATCTTGTTGAATGCTTCCATTGTCCCATTTGCTTGTGGATGGTATAGTGTGCTCTTATGACGGTGGATTGCAAACTCTTCAGTCAAGGCTTCAATTGTCTTATTGATGAAATGTGTACCTTGATCACTCATAAGGATCTTTGGGAATCCAAATCTGGTTATGATGTCTTCAAATATGAAGCGCGCAACTGTAGTTGCACTACAATCCTTAACTGCTCTTGCTTTGACCCATCTGGTCAAGTATTCTATTGTTGTAATTATGTATCTTTCTCCTGTATGCTTTCCTGGTGGGTTTATAGGTCCAACGAAGTCAATGGCCCATTTCTCGAATGCTTGTATGGTCAGTTGTGGTGCTAGAGGAATTTCATCTCTTCTGGAAGGTTTCTCAACTCTTTGGCATACATCACAGGTTATGGAATAGTCTTTAGCATCTCTGTGTAAGGTAGGACACCAAAGGCTAGCTCTAAGAACCTTCTGCATAGTTGCTTTCCCTGCATAATGTCCTCCTGTGATGCCTTAATGAGCTTATATGAGGATCAATGGTTGTTTTTCCTCTATAACACATCTTCTTAATATCTCATCAGGTCCCATCTTGTATAGATGTCCAGCTATAAGTGAGAAGTCTACAACATGCACTACTAGTTGTTTCTTCTGAGGAATTGTGTACTCACTAGGTGCCATTCCTGTTGATAGGAACTGGACTATATCTGTGAAGTGGTCATCGATCTTTCTAATGGCTAGTAGCTATGCATCCGATAGTGCATCCTCCAAACTAGTCGTCTCTTCACCATGTTCCAACCTTGACAAGTGATTAGGACCTTTTTTCATTCTCCCTAGCTTTACTATGATCTCAAAATAATATTCCTGAAATAGAAGAAGCCATATGCATATCCTTCCCCCCAACACTGGCTTGTTGACTAGGTATTTTAGCATAGAGTGACCAGTAAACATTTTAAAGTGTCCTCCCAACAAGTAGTGGAAAAATTTCTGCAATGCATATACCATGGCTAACCCTTCTCGCTCAGTGGTGGTGTAGTTGACTTCTGCAGTTGATAGCTTCCTGCTCAAAAAATCTAATGGGTGGTCAATCTCTCCTTCACTAGGTTGTGCTAACACTGCTCCTAAGGAAAAAGAGGACGCATTGACATGCATATGAAATTCCTTAGTCCAATATGAAAAAACTAGAATAGGCGCACTAACCATTTTATGTTTCAGTGTGTCGAAGCTTTGCTGGCATTATTCTGTCCAACTAAACTGACAATCCTTCTTCAACAACTTCTCCATCGGTGTTGTAATCTGAGCATATCCCTTAATGAACTTCCTGTAGTAGCCTGTGTGTCCCAACATAGTGCGCAGTTGTTTGACTAAAGTAGGAAAGGGTAGATCAACTATAATGGAAATTTTGGATGGATCTACCAGCAATCATTGCTTGCATATGATATGACCTAACAACACTCCAAATGGTGAAAAGAAAATGCATTTCTTTAGATTCAAGGCAATCTAACATTGCCTGCATTTGTCCAACATTATCCTTAGACATTCAATATGATTCTTTAATAAACTAAAAATAGTCCAATCATCAAAATATGCGTCAAGAAATTTATGTAGAAACTCCTTGAATGCTTCTACCACCACCCGTAGAAAATATGGTTGGGGCATTCTTCAATCCAAATGGCATCACTGTATATTGTTAGGATCGCCATTATATTACAAATGTGGTCTTATGGCAATCTTCCTTGGCAATCCGGATCTGATGGTATCCTGAGAATCCATATGTAAAAGAATATACCTCTTGGCCTCCCACATTATCTAACACTTCGTCAGTGAATGGTGTAGGGAAGGGGTCATGAAAACAAGAATCATTCAACTTTCTAAGATCTACACATATCCTGATCTCTTCTGTCTTCTTGTCTTGTACCACCATAGGGATAATCCACTCTGACTCTTCAACAGGTTCTATAATCCCTACTTCCAACATTCTGTCGAGCTCAATTTTCACTTTCTCCTTATATTTAGGGTTCAATATATGCGGTCTTTGTTTGAATGGTCTGGCATCTATATTTAAAGGGATCCTCATCTCTCCCATAGGTCCTTTAATTCCCTTCATATCAGTGAACTTGGTTGGAAACAAGTCCTGATATTCATGCAATAACTTTTTAATTTTATCAATGGTAGCAACATCTCAATAATCTCTGACATTAGCAAGATTTGGGGTCTGTTATGTTCCAATATTGAACTTCTTAATCTTGATCGACTGTCCAATAAATGGTAACTCAATTCCTGGTCCTTCTACGTCTCTCTAGCCTTTTGTTTCTGCGATTTTCACCTTCCTCAGATCATCGTTTTCATCAACATTTATGTTGTAACAACCTTGTAGTTTCTGGAGAGGCGTAGTCCATTTGTCCTCTTCTTGTTCCAAAGGAAGGTTAGATGCCTCCTCGAATACTTTTTGTCTCACAATATGTAATGCTTGATCTATTGAAGGATATTGACTTTCAAATAAGAAGGTAGTTACAAAATTTTGAGTCATACCTTTCCAATATGTAGTGATGAGGCGTAACTCAGCTTGAAGGTACCAGTTGATAGGTGTTGTGTCCAGTGTGTTGATGAATTTGTGTACCCATTATTCTTGAGGAAATTTTCTCTAGGCTTCCTCACAGCTTTGCACATGGTCCTTTGGGCAGCTTCGACCTGTGTATCAAACTTCACAGCCTTCCACTTGTGCTGAGAACTGCACTGTCATCGGGTACGACACTGTACCCAATCTATAATGTTACTTTTGTGTGTCCCCCACCATCTTGTTAGGGTTTCTTTCAGGGCCTCATCCATTGCCAACAATCATTTTTGCATCGGTACACTCTCTTCAAAGTCCGACAAGAAGGTTTTTAGAGGATTTATACCATAAAAGGTGGGTAAGTTACTTACTGTTGTGCCGATCCAACAAACTTCTCTGGTTAGTCTAGCACATCTTCTTGTAGATAATTTATACATTTTATTCTGCCAATTCTCCAGTGCCTCTTCTGAGTCTGATGAGCATACGCTGTCACTTCGCCAACTTAAGTTTCCATTTTCCGTGGGATTAATGTAATCCTATTGTCTGGTTGTTAATTTGTATATATTTTCCAGTTCATATGCACGGTCTTCTTCTCTAATGGTCTCGGTGTATCACTGACCTTCATATGGATCTAAGGGTGCAATGACCCTAAGGCCATATTTTTCAAAAGTCATACGTCTCTTCTTTAAATAAACCACAATGGAATTATTGAAGGCCCAATCAATTCCTAACAGCGCATGATAAGGGAAGTTGTCATCAAATATCTCAATTACCTCAAAATATGTAAATATTCTTACTCCATCAATGTCCAAAGGGACATGTTCCAATATTCCAAATGGACTTATAGCTTGTTGGTTGGCCATCCTAAGCCTGATAGGGGAATAGATCAACTTCAATTTTCCCATCAGTGCCTAGGTTTTCTTCGTCATGACATTGACCTCCGATCCTAATTCGAGGACTACATAATCCATATCATATTCGCCTATTTGAGCATTCAAATGTAATTCCTTATTAGTCCTTCTCTTCTTATCGATTTGATGTACTACCCTATTCAGTAAGGGGTCTATCTTTCCTAGTTCATAGTGTCTGATTAAATTTTGTAATTCTTATACAACACTCTCATCCTAAATCAACTTAATACAAGTATATAGAAATTCCATGAGATTTATTACCTCTTTTCCTTCTTTTGGCAAAGCAAACTGATCAAATGCCAGAGACATTCCATATTCTCTCACTTATAGTCTTGTCTTCGATAAGAAACCTTGGTCTCCTCTGAATTCTTTTCTTGCCTCCTCAAACATTTGTCTTTATTTCTTTGCATCAAACATTTGTGTCTTCTCTGTAGCTTTCCTAATTCTTGATTCTTCTGTAATATTCCCTGGGGTCAGTTTGTCTTCTCCTGTAACAACGAATCCTCTGGTTATAACAACCACTCTAGGGTCTTCTTCGTGAGGTTCAACATATATCAGTTGTACTTGTGGGTTTTGTTGAGGTCCTCGTCTTTCCTAAAGCTTAGCTAGCAACACAGGACAATCTTCTATAACATGTTCAAACGAGCTACAATAGATGGAAGTAGTACAAGGGTTCTGGTAATCCCTTGCGAGGTGTCCTGGCTGTGCGTAGTTATAATAGATTATCTGTCCTCGACCTCGACCCATTCCTCCTCCTCATCCTCTTTCTCTGAATCCATCGCGAGGATTGAAGTTTCCTCTCCCAGGAGAGTTATACTGTGTAGTGTTTCCTTCTTGCTATACTTCACCTTGAATCTTATATATGTCTCTTGACCTTTCATGCATGAGATCGTAAGCCCTACAATCCCTATTATCATGTCCTACGGACTTATAGAATGTACTATACAAATTTGTAGGTGTCTGAACATACTTTTTCATGTAGTAGCACTCACCAGGGAGATGTCTATTTCTTCATACCTTGCACCAAGGTAAGGTGAATTTCTTTAAAGGGCTCGAAGCTCCAGAAGCCAAGTATTCATTGAATAGGGGACAATGTTACTTGTCATGGCCTTCTGATCTTCATCTGACACACTAGATGTCTTCTCTTTTATCTTTTCCCTTGTCTTTCTTCATATCTTCGACCTGCAGAGACAAACTGGTTAGCTGACTCAAGATATGACTCATACCTAAAATGGATTCTCCCATAGGGGCTGATTCTAACTTCATGGTGATCTCCAGTGCCTCAGCCTGCGAAGCAATCTTCTGTTGCATCAAAGGAACTTTGATGTGTGGCAAGAGGGTAGCACTGAAAATTCAATTGGCCTATTAAGGTTTTGAATCTTTGATCGAATTCCCAAATAGGTTCGGCCACCTTCTTCTTGATCTCTTTCAGCTTTGTAATACATTGTGAATCTGACTTGGGTTTCTTGAACTCTGCAATCAACAAATTCTTAATTGGATTCAGTGGCTTAGGCTGTGAAAGTCCTTGAACAAGCTTCATGTACCAACTTAGTGCGCGATCCCTTAGAGTGGTACTAAACTGGGTTCTTTTGACTGCTTCGTTGGTGACATTCTTAATATTCCATATGGCTTCACATAGGAACCAGTGCTGGTCAAGATCTTCAGATCCATCTCCCCTAAAGATTGGAAGCCTCATCTCATCTGCTATAGATCTTCCTACAGTCCCCGACTGAGTATGTGGTGGACTACTAGTGATGGTTCTCTAGACACTCTAGTGACTTGGATTACTCTGACTGCTTAATACTATTGAATCAATAGGAGGGATAATAGAACTTACTTCAACAGTCTGTGCAGTTTCTGAGGTTTCTGGCTCGTCCTGGTGAATTTATTCAACTTTTCCTTCCTCTAACCTAGCAGGTTCTGAATGCTCTTCATCTATCAGATTTGCTTCTTCTCCACTATAGAAAGCCTCGTCTCCATAGTTCTACTTAAACAGGTTTGCAAGGTGAACTTCTCGGAACACTCTCCCACTGCGCGTATGTCCAACTTCTATGTCGATGTCACTGTCCTAATTCTTGAACATTAGCCTTTTTAGATGTGACTACTCTACTATATCTTCAAGATATTCTTCTCATGAAATACCATCTTGAGTCTCAACTTCAGGAATTGTAAAATTTTTCCTCTGGGTCCCTTGAAGAAGTATTTCTTGGCTTGGCTATATGATTCTATTCTGTCAACAACAAACTCTGTGATGTACCCTCCAATGGTGCTATCAAACCAATGATTTATTGCTTGTGATATGGTGTTATCAACTCTTTTGACCTTCTTGATCAACTCCGATGTCCAAGCCACATGAGATCTAGATCGGACCTCAAACTGGGTATCTGCTAATCTAGCTATCCACTCATATAATTCTTGATGGATTCCACCAAAGAATATCTTGTTTATATCAATAAAATATGTCTCTCCAACCAATCCTTTGTACTTAGATTAGGGTTCTTTTTCTGGGCTTCAGGGAAGTCCTTTCCTTGATCCTCTATCCACTTTTGAATCTCTGTCTTTGATGGGAACCACCTTGACATTCCCTTAAGAAGATTCTTGTCCCGACAACGAAACCATTTGTTGGCATAGGGGTAGACCCAGGGTTTAGCTCCAAGAGTGCACCAACAAGCCCTAACTACTGGCCCTTTTAGTAACACCTGTGAAGCAGATGTAGTCTCACTCGAAGCAGTTATGAGGGGATTGTAGGACAAAGATGTATACAACCAAAGGGAATATCAATTGGATCTAACACCATAAGAACACAACATTCATATATCACTTATTAGATTGGATCTACTCTGCACATCTACTTATCAAATTTAAAACAGTAATACAATCATAGTATATCAATGACAGAGACAGAATACCAATCACACATAACACAAAATATATGTGGTTCACCCTCTCTCTAGGGCTACATCCACATAACTGTGCTTTATAATATATTAAGATGAAGCATATCGTTCTTTTCTATGCTCTTAGCCAACAGATCCTCTTTCTTCTCCTCTCTCTTTCCTCCATGCGCATGCAGCTGCAGGGTCTATCTTCGCACCCAACTGAAGATCTTACAATACCAAAAGGCTCTCACACTTAGCACTTCTCTCTCACACACAACAATAATCTCTCTTAACATCAATACAACTATACCCAACAATACTGTACCAACCCAAACTAGGTCCTCATGACCTTTATTTATACATTGCAATCACTTACCGACATCCTTAGGTCGAAACCTAGGTGTCCAAAACCCTAGGTGTCTAAAACCCTAGGTCAACTTGACCTATATTTTCAAGGCTTCGCTAGCCTGTCTTTCCCTCCTCGCGCGGTGCTCCAAAGCATCTAACGGTGGATTTTTCCATTTTCTGAGTTGTCCACGATCCTTCTTTCTTTCTTCTCTGTCGTCCTTGATCTCCTCATCCAACGACTTGCTTTCTCGGGCTTTGTTCCATCTTTTCTTCTCTTTGTCTCACTTCATCCCAGTAACAGTCACTATGTCTTCCGTGAAGTTCGCATTCTCCCTTGTCTTCCTTGATCTTCGCATACTTCCATAACCAAGGGCCAACATTAGGTTTTACTTGTTCTTTTAGTTGTTTATTTTCATGTGTTTATTGCATTTAATTATTAAACTTCTACTTCATCGTCCTTCTTGTCCATTGCTAGATCAATTGCTATTAGATTTCCTTTGATCATTTTTTTGCTAGATGCCCCTTTTTGGATTTTGTTGGACTTTCATTATTGGATATTGTTTCATTTCCTTAGCTTCTTCGATTCCCAATGTGTCGACTCATTTTGTAGCCTTTATTACTCTACTTGATCGAGTTTCTCCGCTTATTATTTTTTAGTTGTCATTTGTGTGTCTTTGACTTCTAGAGTTCATGCATATTTCCTTTATCCTTGAAAATGTTTGGAATACACTATTATTTATTTTTTACTCTTGGTACCTATATCTTATTAGTTGGCTTCTTTGAGTTTCAAATATCCTTGACTTGCTCCTCTATCTGTAATTCTTGACATTTTTATACTTAGTGCTTCCTTCTTATGTTAACATGGATTTTGTCTTTAGGTTCTTGATCCCATCCTATTTTGATTTGTTGTTTTTCCAAATCCTTCTTGATGATTACCCTTTTTCGAAAGTGTCCTTTATTCTTCCNGTTTCAAATATCCTTGACTTGCTCCTCTATCTGTAATTCTTGACATTTTTATACTTAGTGCTTCCTTCTTATGTAACATGGATTTTGTCTTTCGGTTCTTGATCCCATCCTATTTTGATTTGTTGTTTTTCCAAATCCTTCTTGATCATTACCCTTTTTCGAAAGTGTCCTTTATTCTCCCCCCCCCCCCTTGTTATTATCAATATCTATACCCGATTCTTTCTTAATTGTCGTCTACTACATCTGGTCCAACCTTGATTGATTTATGTTTCTCCTATATCAATGATTGACTTATTTTGTATTGTTTCTTTTGGTTCTTCATGTGGTTTCTTCTTTTGTTTTTATATATCTATTTCCCTATGCATGATCAAGACCCCTACCATTGGGTTCCATATATTGGAGAACTCTAGCTCATATAGTATTGGTATTCTATGATAACATATTCAACTTTGCATATCAATAACCATGTTGATGGTTTAACTCTACCTTTGAATGAAGTCCATCTGACCCATATGCTTGCGCATAAGGGAAAAAAAAATATTTTCATGGATTATTTTATTATTATTATTATTATTATTATTTTCAAAGTACCTATTATTAGTATCATTGTATTGAATTTTTTCTTCCATTGGATATTCCTATATCATGTGATTTGTTATATTGTTTTCTTACATCATCAGTCCTATTCTTGAATTCTTCTCCTTTAGCTACCTGGTCTCGATGTTGCCATTATATTTGCTTTTGATTGGGCCCCTTCTTCTTTTTCAATAACTTTGATAGTGTCTTTGATTGGACCCAAGGCTTTGTGTATATTAGGGAACCCTTGTGATCTTATTATTGGACTTTTCTATTTTTTGCATGTACAATTGCCTATGATGTTTTATTACTTGATAGAATAGTATGCCATAGACCATTGTTGCTATAACCACATGTGTAGCTTTACTTCCCGATCATTGGTGTTGATAAAGTTCTATAAGACATCATCACATACCACATAGTCCTTGGATGGGGTTCATCTATTTTTCTAATTTTGTCTTTGTTGTTTTATTTCTTCTGTATGCTCATCTAAGTATAGTTGTTAGAGCATATATGTGTTTGGGTGTGTTTTCAAATTGTTCCATTTCACCCCATGTGGATACATAGGATGAAAACTCATGTAGATACATATG
>JZKD02S1068065.1:0-13220 GCA_000966675.3 Picea glauca
GAGGACCAGCAAAGGAGAGTCGTCGAGTGGGGAATAGAGGTTGCAGGCCAAGTCAGCCCACTAACTAGCAAGCCGTAGAAACCGTCAATCACCGCGAAGGGCAACAACAGTCGAGCAGCGCAGAAAAGGGCCTGGGAAGCCTACTAGGCAACCTAGAGAAGCCATCGGGAAATGACGAAAAAGGCTCAGATAGCAGTTGGGCAGACTGCAGGAAGCCCTGGGTAGACTGCAGTAAGCCCTAGGCAGGTTCAAAAAGCAGGTCCGAGTAACAAACAGTGGGTCCCGAGTAGGGATCTAGGCAGCAAAAAAAATTTTGTTGAGTTGCTATGCGAGCAATGGCAAGCGACAAAGAACAAGGAGCAGGTAGCTTCGAAGGTTGCGCAGCTCAAAGGGAGTCTGCCTTCAGGTTCAGGTAAGTAGGAGCAGTCTTCCAAGTCTGTCAAGGAGTCATGGTAGGAAATGGCCATGCAAGAGGCTTTTAGGAGCATATTCAAAGGCAGCAAGTTTTCGAAGAAGAATCCGAGAAAGATGGTAAGGATAGATTTATGTTCAAAGGGAGTAGCCAATCAAGTGGATTGGAGAGCAGCCATAGTAGTGGATTTAGTAGCGAAGACAAAGCCACCTCCGGGTGGTGGAAGTACCTTCCTTGCTAAGAGGGAGTGTTGATATATTTAGCATCGAATAAGTCACATTGGCTCAATATCTAGCATGTGGAAGTCGTCACTATTACCTCTCAGAACCTTAGGAAATTCATATTATGAGTTAATAATTAAAGTGAATGACCTTTTATGATTAATGGAGTTTAATTAAGTTAAATGCCTAAGTTTTTGGTGTTAGTAACTTAAGTGAGTTAATTAAATCCTAGCCGTTAGATCTAAAGTGAAGGTGAGATTTAATCTCATCCTTTGATCACTTCAAAGATCTACGATTTTGGATTTAAGGTTAATTCAATGTTATAAAAGGCAACCTAAGTGAGAGGATGAGATACACAGAAAGTGCATTGGAGCAAAGGACTCTTTGCTCATGTGCTTATGTCACACACAGGATGAGTGACTGAGATCTCATTGAGTGGGTGGAGAAGGACTTCCATCCAAGTGTGGAGAAGGACTTCCTTCCAAGGGCAACAAGGGAGATAGCAGCCAAGTAGGCTAGGCTATTTGTTGGTATTGTATTTTCCTCAAATGGGTCATTATCCTATGACGAGAGCCCAAGATTTTAATTAATAAAATCAACTCAGATCCAGTTTTCCCTTGAGGGTTTTTCCAGGGGTGATTTACCCAAAAATATCTTGTGTGCAATGTGTTTAGTTTCTATTTTATTTTATTTCGTTGTAAATCGTTAAAGTAACTCAGTTATGCATTTATTAAATAACATTTTGAGTTAAGTGTCAGGTGTTGGGTTAAGAAAACTAACATGTCATTCATATTTTTTCATAAGTGGCAAGCTATTTTATTCATTCCGTGAAGTGCAACATATCAAGTTCACGAAAGGTTAAGGATCTTGTTTATGTGCATTCCAACCTTTGCCTTGCATCTCGTAGGAGTCCAAAATACAATAATAGGCCTTACAGAAATTGGGATGTGAACTCCAAAATCCCCCGACTTGGATATCTCTATTGCTACATTGAATTTTGAGGTGCCTAGAAGAGGAATTGGAAATAATGTTTTCACTCCACAATCCGCTACTAAACATGTGTCTTGTTCATCCAAAAATAGCCTTTATAAATGAGGCTATATATCCAAAATTAGCCTTTATATAGAAATTGGGATGTGAATCTAGAATCCCCCAACTTGGACATCTCTCTTGTTGCACTGAATTTTGAGGAGCCTAGAAGTGGAATTGGAAATAAATTTTCCATTACACAATCCGCTACAAAACCCACTACAGAACATGTATCTTGTTCTATTTTTCATGATGAAGATGATGATTATTAGGCTTTAGCAACTTTTGGCTCATGTTTCATTTATATGATCAATACATGTAGCATTGTAGCTCCATATATAAAGGCTAATTTTGGATATATAGCCTCATTTCTAAAGATTATTTTTGGACATTGTTGCTTGCATAATGTAATTATCTATGAGAAATAATATAGAGATGGGTTTGCTAGAAAATTGTGGCTTGTCATTTACGTTTGTCATTTAAATGTGTTCTTTCTCATTTACTCACAATGCTTTCATTCAAAGTTTCAATATAATGTGTTATTTATAAAATAGCACATTATTTGATATATATATATATATCGTGTTTCCCCGTTTCCAAAATTTTAGGGATCACATTTCTAGAACGTACCCATTTCCCCATATTGTGCAACTTTAGTTTTTACCCATAGGAACTTTATTTCAGAGTGTTTGATTCCTCTAATTTAGAGATAATCATTGCAAGCAAGGTCATGGCACCAAAGGTTGAGAAATTCATTCCAAATGTTTACCACTAGGTAATCCTTCATAGTTTGATGAACTCCCTCTTTTTGAATCAAGTGCGAACAATTTCATTTGTGAGAATGGTTATAGATAGGTTTTGTTCTGGTTTGATATTTTATGGGTAGAGTGTGTCTTAAGGTTGTTATTTGTAGCTAGATCAAGGTTGAAACCTCACAGCTTGAAAGTTACTGGCATTAGAAACCTTATTAAATGTTTTATTTTTCATGACAATTTGAGAATATGCACACTCTCTATAAGTCCCCAAATACGGCCAATGGATGTCTCATAGGAACCTAGTTATCTTTTCTCGATTAGATGAGCTTTCCTCTACTAACAAATCAACCAAAGTCTATTGCCTAGTCTAAGTAGAGTTCCTTGGTCTTCCTCTACCTTTACAACAGTTCTTTAGTTGCTCCTCTGGCAAATTCATTTATTTCTAACCATGTAGGCTAACACAGCCCAAAACCCACTAAAAGTATCTCTGTGGATATCTCAACCTCTCTACTAACATCAATGATTCTATTGATATTGTGTGAGTGTTGATGTTTGACTTTGTAGCATCGAACAGGTACTTCCGCACATGTTTAAGTGTCTAGACGTGTGGAAGTCGTCCAAAGACTTCAAGCTTAGTAATTTACTTTAACTCTACATTTACAGCAATTCTTTAGTTGCTCCTTTGGAAAATTCATTTATTTCTAACCATGTAGGCTCACACAACCCAAAACCCACTAAAGGTATCTCTATGGATATCTCAACCTCTCTACTAACATCAATGATTCTATAGATATTAAGGGAGTGTTGATGTTTGTAGCATCAGATAGGTACTTCTGCACAAGTCTAAGTGTCTAGACATGTGGAAATCGTCCAAAGCCTTCAACTTAGTAATTTACTAAGTACTTTAATTAAAGGAATTATTAAAGTAAAGTGCTTTTTATAATTAATTGAGATTAATTTAATGAAATGCTAAAGTTATTAGCATCAGTGAATTAAATGAATCTTAGCCATTGATCTCAAGTGAGGTGAGATCTAATCTCAACCATTAATCACTTTGAAGACTAGGGTTATGTTTGATTCGGGCATAACTCAAGATTATAAAAGCAAGGCTAGGTAAAGGGGAGAGACACATCTATTGAACATCTATTGGAGTCAGATACTCATAGAGAGAGAGCAAAGAAGAACTTTTGCTCAAGGGGATCTTAGCAAGGGTGAAGGACTTTCACCTAGAGATCTGATCAGTCCAAAGGAAAAGGAAGCAAGTGGGCAGCAGCAGCAAGTACAGTTGTAGGTACGGGCCGTACAGAATCACGGACAGCAACGTACGCACCGGACAGATAGTCCAGGGTGCGTACATATGCACCTCATTGGGGACACAAAGCATGGGTATGTGCAGAGCAAGTTCGGTAGGGCCCAAGTACGCAGGCACGGGTCGGTCAGGGCATGTATATGTGCCAGATAGAGGAACAGGGCGCAAACATACGCATTGTACAGGCCTGTTAGGGTGCATACAGAGCCGTACAATCGGCAGCAAATCTGGCTGTCGGGAGTTTGCTGTAGATTTCTGTTTCTATTCTCAGTGGGCAGATTTCCCAGTTTGGGGCCCTTGTAAGCTTGGAGTCGTTGTTTAATGAAAAGCTGATTTGAAGGGCAGAATTTCCGTGTGCATGTGTGATGTTTGGTTTCCAATTTTGCTTCCACTGTTTATTATTTCCAGCCAGTATATTTTATTCTGTGTGCTGCTGTAATTTAATTATCAGCAAGGAAAAACACAAGGTAGTAATTTATCTAGGTGTTGGGGATAGTGAGATTTTTCAACAGGGAGGACAAAGATTCACCCAGGGGATGACCATTTTAAATTCCCTAACCATTGCTTCCATCGTCAAAGTGGACCATAAGATCAAATATTGTCCCCTAATGGCTTCCAATGCATCTCAGAAACGTTGAGATACACAGCCCCCAAAGCAGCTACCAAAGTAATAAGGGTGGACAGAAGTGGTTCACAATAGCCTACACATAACCAAAATCCTTACCACCTTAGTGTTAGTTTTCCCTGTTTGCTGCAGATGTATTGTCCTTCAGCAGAGATGCAGCAAGTTCTGTAGCAACAGATTCATCAGCAGTAGGTTCTGCAACAGCAGATTCATCCATAGCAGGTTCTGCAACAGCAGATTCATCCATAGCAGGTTCTGCACGTGCAGATTCATCAGTAGCAGTACCTAAATTCATGTGTGTAGCTGAGAGAGGCACATTGGTTGAGGCTGCACCAGTGTTGAGGAGGCGCAGCACTGCAATTATGTAGGCAGTGACAGTGGGCACATGCAGGCCGACAGCACGCATTCACCAGCCTTAGTCATTTCCAGTTTTAGCATTTCATTTAACTAGATTGTTCTACATTTAGTCTTTGCTTTAATTAGAAGGACGTACTTATTTTAGCTTTTCCAGATTTAGGAAAAGGTGCCTGCCTTGGGAAGTTTCCCAGATTTAGCGAACACGCATGGATTGAAGGCTTTTCCAGAATTAGAACAGGCACTCTAATCCAAGAAATTTGTTCACAGGGAGGGCGCACTTCTCTATATTAAATTTAGAGTTCAGGGTTTTTGCTTCTGAACTTGGGAACTCTATTTTGTAAAATCCTTCCCTTCTTCATCTATAAAAGAACAGAAGACAGAGTGGGTGAGTGTTATTCATTCAGTTTTGTTTTAGAGATTTGAGTGAGTTTGACAATTGAGTTTCTAGCAATTATAATTACTGTTTTCTGGGTTCATAAACAGAGTATGATTGGTTACAATATTAGCTCATCGTAGTAAATTTCAATTATCTGTGTATTTGTAGATCTAGCCATTCCTTCCGACTGTTCTGATATATTAGAAAATTTCTGTTACCTAGGGTTTGTAAGAACATGGGTCTACTTACCATGAATTTGACAATCCAACATGGTATCAAAGCACATTTGCTGAAATGTTCCATGGATCCGTGTATGGATAGAGTTGTTGCCAATGAGAGGGAGTTGTCGAAAGGTTTCAGTGGCTGTGATGCCCAAGAATCTTCAAGGATTGAAGAGATCCAAACCTATGAGAGGTTGTAGACTGATGATGCCCTAAGTGCTCCAATGATTGGAGAGGAGATCTGCACCTAAGATAGGTTGCCAATCTGATTTATTCCCAACCAATTTGTTTGTTGAGGTGTGTTCCAAGAGTTGTAGCCTGTAGGGATGCCCAATGTAGGTCTCAAAGAGTGTGACCAGTTAGAAGGCATCGAAAACTTCACTCCTTGGAAGTGAAGACTTCAAATGTTGTTGGAAGAGATTGATCTTTGGTGTTTAGATGAGGGGAAGGTTACAATCCCTAGCGATCCCACACAATTGGCCTAACACAAAAGAAGGCAGCCAAAGTTAAGAGAAACATCCTTGATTGTGTGAAGGACCACTTAATCCCTCACATCAAAGAGAAGAAGTTGGTCCAAGATATGTATGATGCCTTGATCACTCTGTATCATAGTGTGAATATTTCTCACAAAATAATGCTAAAGAGCAAGCTCATTGCCACACTTATGAATAGTACAGACACAGTGGCCAATTACCTTATGAAGATCATAGAGATTTGAGATCAACATGCTACTATTGTGGGGAAGGAGGAGAACAAGAAGATGGTGCCCATAGCATTAAATGGGTTCTCTTCATCCTGAGAGCCTTTTGTTCAAGGTATTTGTGCTCGTGAGAAGTAACCCACCTTTGAGAAGCTTAACGTTGATTTCATCCAGAAAGAAACAAGGCTAGAGACAATTTCAACAAGATTGGAGGAGATCCAAAACCTTGCCCTCATCGGGAAGATGAGGAGAGGAGGTAAGAAAGGAAGACGCAAGAGGGTTCAAAAGGGCAAGGAGGAAGAATCGGGTTCTTTGGACTAGGGGAAGAAAGGCTCGAGTCAAGTGAATTATTCCAAGTGCCACTAGATGGGTCACTATGCATCTCAATGTCTTGAGATGAAGAAAGCCAAGCAGCAGTAGAAACAATTTGCANAGGTCCGAGTAACAAACAGTGGGTCCCGAGTAGGGATCTAGGCAGCAAAAAAAATTTTGTTGAGTTGCTATGCGAGCAATGGCAAGCGACAAAGAACAAGGAGCAGGTAGCTTCGAAGGTTGCGCAGCTCAAAGGGAGTCTGCCTTCAGGTTCAGGTAAGTAGGAGCAGTCTTCCAAGTCTGTCAAGGAGTCATGGTAGGAAATGGCCATGCAAGAGGCTTTTAGGAGCATATTCAAAGGCAGCAAGTTTTCGAAGAAGAATCCGAGAAAGATGGTAAGGATAGATTTATGTTCAAAGGGAGTAGCCAATCAAGTGGATTGGAGAGCAGCCATAGTAGTGGATTTAGTAGCGAAGACAAAGCCACCTCCGGGTGGTGGAAGTACCTTCCTTGCTAAGAGGGAGTGTTGATATATTTAGCATCGAATAAGTCACATTGGCTCAATATCTAGCATGTGGAAGTCGTCACTATTACCTCTCAGAACCTTAGGAAATTCATATTATGAGTTAATAATTAAAGTGAATGACCTTTTATGATTAATGGAGTTTAATTAAGTTAAATGCCTAAGTTTTTGGTGTTAGTAACTTAAGTGAGTTAATTAAATCCTAGCCGTTAGATCTAAAGTGAAGGTGAGATTTAATCTCATCCTTTGATCACTTCAAAGATCTACGATTTTGGATTTAAGGTTAATTCAATGTTATAAAAGGCAACCTAAGTGAGAGGATGAGATACACAGAAAGTGCATTGGAGCAAAGGACTCTTTGCTCATGTGCTTATGTCACACACAGGATGAGTGACTGAGATCTCATTGAGTGGGTGGAGAAGGACTTCCATCCAAGTGTGGAGAAGGACTTCCTTCCAAGGGCAACAAGGGAGATAGCAGCCAAGTAGGCTAGGCTATTTGTTGGTATTGTATTTTCCTCAAATGGGTCATTATCCTATGACGAGAGCCCAAGATTTTAATTAATAAAATCAACTCAGATCCAGTTTTCCCTTGAGGGTTTTTCCAGGGGTGATTTACCCAAAAATATCTTGTGTGCAATGTGTTTAGTTTCTATTTTATTTTATTTCGTTGTAAATCGTTAAAGTAACTCAGTTATGCATTTATTAAATAACATTTTGAGTTAAGTGTCAGGTGTTGGGTTAAGAAAACTAACATGTCATTCATATTTTTTCATAAGTGGCAAGCTATTTTATTCATTCCGTGAAGTGCAACATATCAAGTTCACGAAAGGTTAAGGATCTTGTTTATGTGCATTCCAACCTTTGCCTTGCATCTCGTAGGAGTCCAAAATACAATAATAGGCCTTACAGAAATTGGGATGTGAACTCCAAAATCCCCCGACTTGGATATCTCTATTGCTACATTGAATTTTGAGGTGCCTAGAAGAGGAATTGGAAATAATGTTTTCACTCCACAATCCGCTACTAAACATGTGTCTTGTTCATCCAAAAATAGCCTTTATAAATGAGGCTATATATCCAAAATTAGCCTTTATATAGAAATTGGGATGTGAATCTAGAATCCCCCAACTTGGACATCTCTCTTGTTGCACTGAATTTTGAGGAGCCTAGAAGTGGAATTGGAAATAAATTTTCCATTACACAATCCGCTACAAAACCCACTACAGAACATGTATCTTGTTCTATTTTTCATGATGAAGATGATGATTATTAGGCTTTAGCAACTTTTGGCTCATGTTTCATTTATATGATCAATACATGTAGCATTGTAGCTCCATATATAAAGGCTAATTTTGGATATATAGCCTCATTTCTAAAGATTATTTTTGGACATTGTTGCTTGCATAATGTAATTATCTATGAGAAATAATATAGAGATGGGTTTGCTAGAAAATTGTGGCTTGTCATTTACGTTTGTCATTTAAATGTGTTCTTTCTCATTTACTCACAATGCTTTCATTCAAAGTTTCAATATAATGTGTTATTTATAAAATAGCACATTATTTGATATATATATATATATCGTGTTTCCCCGTTTCCAAAATTTTAGGGATCACATTTCTAGAACGTACCCATTTCCCCATATTGTGCAACTTTAGTTTTTACCCATAGGAACTTTATTTCAGAGTGTTTGATTCCTCTAATTTAGAGATAATCATTGCAAGCAAGGTCATGGCACCAAAGGTTGAGAAATTCATTCCAAATGTTTACCACTAGGTAATCCTTCATAGTTTGATGAACTCCCTCTTTTTGAATCAAGTGCGAACAATTTCATTTGTGAGAATGGTTATAGATAGGTTTTGTTCTGGTTTGATATTTTATGGGTAGAGTGTGTCTTAAGGTTGTTATTTGTAGCTAGATCAAGGTTGAAACCTCACAGCTTGAAAGTTACTGGCATTAGAAACCTTATTAAATGTTTTATTTTTCATGACAATTTGAGAATATGCACACTCTCTATAAGTCCCCAAATACGGCCAATGGATGTCTCATAGGAACCTAGTTATCTTTTCTCGATTAGATGAGCTTTCCTCTACTAACAAATCAACCAAAGTCTATTGCCTAGTCTAAGTAGAGTTCCTTGGTCTTCCTCTACCTTTACAACAGTTCTTTAGTTGCTCCTCTGGCAAATTCATTTATTTCTAACCATGTAGGCTAACACAGCCCAAAACCCACTAAAAGTATCTCTGTGGATATCTCAACCTCTCTACTAACATCAATGATTCTATTGATATTGTGTGAGTGTTGATGTTTGACTTTGTAGCATCGAACAGGTACTTCCGCACATGTTTAAGTGTCTAGACGTGTGGAAGTCGTCCAAAGACTTCAAGCTTAGTAATTTACTTTAACTCTACATTTACAGCAATTCTTTAGTTGCTCCTTTGGAAAATTCATTTATTTCTAACCATGTAGGCTCACACAACCCAAAACCCACTAAAGGTATCTCTATGGATATCTCAACCTCTCTACTAACATCAATGATTCTATAGATATTAAGGGAGTGTTGATGTTTGTAGCATCAGATAGGTACTTCTGCACAAGTCTAAGTGTCTAGACATGTGGAAATCGTCCAAAGCCTTCAACTTAGTAATTTACTAAGTACTTTAATTAAAGGAATTATTAAAGTAAAGTGCTTTTTATAATTAATTGAGATTAATTTAATGAAATGCTAAAGTTATTAGCATCAGTGAATTAAATGAATCTTAGCCATTGATCTCAAGTGAGGTGAGATCTAATCTCAACCATTAATCACTTTGAAGACTAGGGTTATGTTTGATTCGGGCATAACTCAAGATTATAAAAGCAAGGCTAGGTAAAGGGGAGAGACACATCTATTGAACATCTATTGGAGTCAGATACTCATAGAGAGAGAGCAAAGAAGAACTTTTGCTCAAGGGGATCTTAGCAAGGGTGAAGGACTTTCACCTAGAGATCTGATCAGTCCAAAGGAAAAGGAAGCAAGTGGGCAGCAGCAGCAAGTACAGTTGTAGGTACGGGCCGTACAGAATCACGGACAGCAACGTACGCACCGGACAGATAGTCCAGGGTGCGTACATATGCACCTCATTGGGGACACAAAGCATGGGTATGTGCAGAGCAAGTTCGGTAGGGCCCAAGTACGCAGGCACGGGTCGGTCAGGGCATGTATATGTGCCAGATAGAGGAACAGGGCGCAAACATACGCATTGTACAGGCCTGTTAGGGTGCATACAGAGCCGTACAATCGGCAGCAAATCTGGCTGTCGGGAGTTTGCTGTAGATTTCTGTTTCTATTCTCAGTGGGCAGATTTCCCAGTTTGGGGCCCTTGTAAGCTTGGAGTCGTTGTTTAATGAAAAGCTGATTTGAAGGGCAGAATTTCCGTGTGCATGTGTGATGTTTGGTTTCCAATTTTGCTTCCACTGTTTATTATTTCCAGCCAGTATATTTTATTCTGTGTGCTGCTGTAATTTAATTATCAGCAAGGAAAAACACAAGGTAGTAATTTATCTAGGTGTTGGGGATAGTGAGATTTTTCAACAGGGAGGACAAAGATTCACCCAGGGGATGACCATTTTAAATTCCCTAACCATTGCTTCCATCGTCAAAGTGGACCATAAGATCAAATATTGTCCCCTAATGGCTTCCAATGCATCTCAGAAACGTTGAGATACACAGCCCCCAAAGCAGCTACCAAAGTAATAAGGGTGGACAGAAGTGGTTCACAATAGCCTACACATAACCAAAATCCTTACCACCTTAGTGTTAGTTTTCCCTGTTTGCTGCAGATGTATTGTCCTTCAGCAGAGATGCAGCAAGTTCTGTAGCAACAGATTCATCAGCAGTAGGTTCTGCAACAGCAGATTCATCCATAGCAGGTTCTGCAACAGCAGATTCATCCATAGCAGGTTCTGCACGTGCAGATTCATCAGTAGCAGTACCTAAATTCATGTGTGTAGCTGAGAGAGGCACATTGGTTGAGGCTGCACCAGTGTTGAGGAGGCGCAGCACTGCAATTATGTAGGCAGTGACAGTGGGCACATGCAGGCCGACAGCACGCATTCACCAGCCTTAGTCATTTCCAGTTTTAGCATTTCATTTAACTAGATTGTTCTACATTTAGTCTTTGCTTTAATTAGAAGGACGTACTTATTTTAGCTTTTCCAGATTTAGGAAAAGGTGCCTGCCTTGGGAAGTTTCCCAGATTTAGCGAACACGCATGGATTGAAGGCTTTTCCAGAATTAGAACAGGCACTCTAATCCAAGAAATTTGTTCGCAGGGAGGGCGCACTTCTCTATATTAAATTTAGAGTTCAGGGTTTTTGCTTCTGAACTTGGGAACTCTATTTTGTAAAATCCTTCCCTTCTTCATCTATAAAAGAACAGAAGACAAAGTGGGTGAGTGTTATTCATTCAGTTTTGTTTTAGAGATTTGAGTGAGTATGACAATTGAGTTTCTAGCAATTATAATTACTGTTTTCTGGGTTCATAAACAGAGTATGATTGGTTACAATATTAGCTCATCGTAGTAAATTTCAATTATCTGTGTGTTTGTAGATCTAGCCATTCCTTCCGACTGTTCTGATATATTAGAAAATTTCTGTTACCTAGGGGTTGTAAGAACATGGGTCTACTTACCATGAATTTGACAATCCAACATGGTATCAAAGCACATTTGCTGAAATGTTCCATGGATCCGTGTATGGATAGAGTTGTTGCCTATGAGAGGGAGTTGTCGAAAGGTTTCAGTGGCTGTGATGCCCAAGAATCTTCAAGGATTGAAGAGATCCAAACCTATGAGAGGTTGTAGACTGATGATGCCCTAAGTGCTCCAATGATTGGAGAGGAGATCTGCACCTAAGATAGGTTGCCAATCTGATTTATTCCCAACCAATTTGTTTGTTGAGGTGTGTTCCAAGAGTTGTAGCCTGTAGGGATGCCCAATGTAGGTCTCAAAGAGTGTGACCAGTTAGAAGGCATCGAAAACTTCACTCCTTGGAAGTGAAGACTTCAAATGTTGTTGGAAGAGATTGATCTTTGGTGTTTAGATGAGGGGAAGGTTACAATCCCTAGCGATCCCACACAATTGGCCTAACACAAAAGAAGGCAGCCAAAGTTAAGAGAAACATCCTTGATTGTGTGAAGGACCACTTAATCCCTCACATCAAAGAGAAGAAGTTGGTCCAAGATATGTATGATGCCTTGATCACTCTGTATCATAGTGTGAATATTTCTCACAAAATAATGCTAAAGAGCAAGCTCATTGCCACACTTATGAATAGTACAGACACAGTGGCCAATTACCTTATGAAGATCATAGAGATTTGAGATCAACATGCTACTATTGTGGGGAAGGAGGAGAACAAGAAGATGGTGCCCATAGCATTAAATGGGTTCTCTTCATCCTGAGAGCCTTTTGTTCAAGGTATTTGTGCTCGTGAGAAGTAACCCACCTTTGAGAAGCTTAACGTTGATTTCATCCAGAAAGAAACAAGGCTAGAGACAATTTCAACAAGATTGGAGGAGATCCAAAACCTTGCCCTCATCGGGAAGATGAGGAGAGGAGGTAAGAAAGGAAGACGCAAGAGGGTTCAAAAGGGCAAGGAGGAAGAATCGGGTTCTTTGGACTAGGGGAAGAAAGGCTCGAGTCAAGTGAATTATTCCAAGTGCCACTAGATGGGTCACTATGCATCTCAATGTCTTGAGATGAAGAAAGCCAAGCAGCAGTAGAAACAATTTGCAGGGAGTACAAAAGCTTCAACCTGAGCAGATGAGTTAACATCCAAACTTGAGACAACATTCTCCATGGTATTGTGCCTTTCCATTATCAGCATTTTTGGTGTAAGATTGTGTGTGGACAATGGAACATCTAGACAGGACCTTCAACAAAAAGCTTCCTACAAGCTTCAAGAATCAAAGGATTGTCATCTTTCAGGGTTACTCCGAAAGTGTATTGGAGGTGGCTTACTTAGTGGTTGCTTGACCTCAATTGTATGCTTGCACTACATTCTTCCTTGGAGAATGGGAGATCTTCAAACAACTTGTGACATTCTTCAAGATGGCCACGTGGAGATTGGTTGCTTGCTTGAGAGAATGCCCTATGTTGGAGGAGGAACATTTGGCATTCTGGAGGAGGGTGTTGGGCCCTAAACAGCATGGGGTGGCTTGGATGCTCGCATGGAGTCTTGGAGTTGACTTGGGGATGCTTGGGTTGCAATAGTGTTCATGCAGGTGGAGTGGACCCAATGGAGCATCCTTGCATTCAAACCTTGCTTGTGTATGACATCACCTTGGATCTTGACATGTGTACCCTTGGATTGTAGTGCTTCACATGTGTGAGCCTA
>JZKD02S1068098.1:31829-43705 GCA_000966675.3 Picea glauca
AATTTCTAGGCACTAGTCTTAGTTGACCTAGGGAAAAGGCTTGCTTTTCATGCTAACCCTTGCATCTTGCATTGTTTCCTTAGAATCTTAGGAATAAGTCCCCTCTAACCTTAAGAAATTAAAAATAACTCCTAGAACTTAAATTAAACACATCTAGTAACTAAGGTCTATCCCCTTTGGCTTCCCTAGGAGTAAGCCTAGACAAAAGAGGTTCCGGTCAAAGTGACAGTGTGGGCTATGAACCTAGGCATTGTGCCTCCAAGGACACACTAAGTGATCCAAACTTAGCTCACATTTGCAAGTGTGTATAAGGACGACAACACATCTCATAAAAAAGAATTAACTGATATTTTTTCTAAGTATGATGATATTTTTCAGGAACTAGATGGATTACCTCCGAAGAGGGAAATCCAACATGAGATACATATTCAGGAAGATTCTCCTTTGCCTAATGTGGGCATGTACATGATGTCAGTTGTGGAGATGACAGAGATCAAGAAGAAGGTACAGAGATTATTGGATCAAGGGGTCATCAGGCCTAGTTCATCTCCTTGTGGTTATCCGACCGTGATGGGGGAAAAGAAGGATGACACATGACGAATGTGTGTCGACTATCAAGCCCTAAATAAAGTCACGATGAAAAATTGATATCCTCTTCCTCACATAGATGATTTACTTGATCAATTGAAGAATGTTTTCTATTTCACTAAGTTGGCTTTGTGCAGTGGATATCATCAAATCAGAGTCGCAGAACATGATGCATGGAAAACTGCCTTTAAAACCAAACAAAGATGGTTTGAGTGGTTGGTTATGCTGTTTGTGCTTTGTAATGCTTTGAAAACTTTCATGTGTGTGATGAATGATGTATTCAGGCCTTTTATAGATGACTTTGTTATTGTATATTTAGATGATATTCTTTTTTTTAGTGGGACATGGGATGAGCACGTGAGGCATGTAAAGAAAGTATTGGATACTTTGCAAAGGGAAAAGTTGTATGTAAAGTTGTCTAAATGTGAATTTGGCAAGATTTCACTTGTATACTTAGGTCATATTGTAGGAGGAGGACAATTGAAAATTCACCCTTCCAAAGTTGATGTAATTGTAAATTGGCCTGAGCCAAAACGTGTAACCTAAGTTCGAAGCTTCTTAGGTGCAATCCAATATTGGAGGAGATTCATTCCCAACTTCTCCTTCATAGTAGCTCCTCTGCATGCCTTAACTAGTGTGAAGAACACTTTTCACTGGGAAGGAAAACAACAAAAATCTTTCGACACTTTGAAGGGAAATATCAATACCACAATAGTATTATCATTGTCGAATATTCAACAACCTTTTGAGATCAAGACAGATGCCAATGGATATGCCATGGGTGCAGTATTAATGCAATATTGTAATCTTATCTGTTATGACTCTGAAACTTTTAACCAAGTTGTTGTTAACTATCCTACATATGATAAAGAGTTGTATGCATTAGTCCAGAGTGTAAATAAATGGAAGCACTACTTGTTAGGGAAGGAAACCATTATACATACAGACCACCAACCCTTACAGTATCTTCAAGCACATACCAAATTGCAATAATCTCGAAACTATAGGTGGATGAGTTTTATACAACAATTTCACTTGGTAATCAAGTACAAAAAGGGTACAAGTAACAAGGTAGCTGATATGCTTTTGTAATGTTCCCAAGCCAAGGTGCTAAGAACATTGCGTTTTTCATGTGTTTTTAACTGTTTTCTGGTTGTGACATTTCGTCAAACACTTTGGTGATTTGGTCTTTAGATTGCACTAGGGTTTATTCTGATGGTTGTTATGTGTGTTTCTAGAAATAATAAAATAGATGTAGCAATGGAACATACCTCAACAACATGCAAGATCAACAATACCAGAGACAACCCAAAAATAACTCAGATATGATATTCTTCATAATAGAAGAAGACCCTGATGCATTGGATTTGTTGATCTGGTACAATATAGCTAAGAGCTAATAAAAAATTGAAGATGATCCTCAAGTAAGATTAAGAATAGAAGATACAAGTCTCCAAAGGTCATATGGATGCAAATAGATGAAGAACAAGATGAGATCTCTGCCCTATTAAGTGCCAAACCTCCAACTAAATAAGTTGTGCCTTGTTGGAAGACTGAATGCACCCAACAATTAGGCTCTGCTGTTAGAGGCCTCCAAATACTCTGAAAAATGGCTAGAAGTGTATATTGGGTCTGTTATCCCCACTTTTTAGGGATAGCTAGGAGATCATGTCTTGAATCCCACAGGTCCTAGACATGGAGTACCGAGAGCAGGATTGACCTGAGCATGGCCCTGGAGGGCCCACATGTCCTAGACATGGAGTACCGAGAGCAGGATTGACATGAGCATGGCCCTAGAGGGCCCACCTTTTCTTCTTCCATTATCTTTGTCTTGTCAGCAGTAGCAACATCCATCACCATTGGCTTGGTCTTGTATCAGAAGAGGTTCTTGCTCCATGAGGTAATTGGTCCAAGTATCATGGTATGTGTCACCTTTGATCATTAAAACCTTTAAATATATGCATTTTATTCCTTTTATCTCTAACAACTGCTTGAATCTTACATTTTCCCACTTCACCATGTTTGGGAGGATTGACAGGGTTCCCTAGCAAGCATGTTTCTGTACGTTTTGGTTTGCCACTGGGGGGACTTCTGAAAATCCATCATCCACTCCCTTCATAACACCACTATTTCATCTTATTTCCTGCTCACTTGTCCTACTCCCCTGGTCTGGGCATTGGGTTGACCTATTTTTAGGATTGCAACTTATCTCATGGGAAGAAGGGGCTAAGGGCCCAAAAGGTAAAAGCAAACTGGTAAAATATAAAAGCCTAAGAATAAAACCTCGAGATGCTTCACCTAGGGATCCATGAGAAATAAATAAAAGGATTCTCAACAAGAAACAAGAGGGACCCGAAAGATAATAAAACAAGACCTACTCAGAGGATAGAGGGTCTCATCATGAGCCAAACAATTAGGTCCATAGGTACCTAGAAGTATGAAATTTCCACCAGTTGGTTACCACGCTAGGGCAGTGACTCTTGGTTTCATGTCCAAGGGAAAGTGTGTCTCATCAAGAGCCAACCTTTCACTTCTGTGAAAGTACTTGTGGGTAACGCTGCCACCACTGGTCACCACACCAGGGCAATGTCCCCTGATTAGATCTTGAACAAAAAAATAAAAATAAAATAAAAGAATAAAAAGAATAAAGGCAAGAATGGGCTTGGAAAGAATGCATCCATGACAGGTACAACTCACCTTCTACAAAGACACCCATATCTAACACCTTGCATCCTTGGCCCTCATTGCACCCACATGCTTGGACTTCCCCTGACCACATCACACACTCACATGGTTTGGATGAGGTCCTTTCCAGGAACTTTCCTTTTCCAGTGGACATTAGCCCAATAGGACGTTTTGTCTTTTCCTCCAAACTTGTATTGCAGGCTTGTGTAACGTCTTTGAGCTGTTAACTGATGTATCAGGGATTTTATGCATATGTTTAATACTATTAATGATGAGATGTGATTGGCATTTCTATGCTCCTTGTGACTAATAAGTCCATGGAGGGTGTATCCTTTGATGTGCAGGACCATACCCGACGGACAGGTACCATTTCGACTGGTACACATGGGGTGATGATCAGTTCGGACCTCCATGGCGTTGAAGATCCCACTAGATGGATGTTGAGACCCCATCAGGAAGAAGAGATAGGACAGAGGTTGATCATAGGCTTTTCACTGGAAAAGAAGATGACATTCCACCAGAGGCACCCCGACACAACTTGACCTAGGGGGATTGACCCATTCTCAGTGGGACGCTGGCTCTAAATGGCCTAGGATGTCACCAAGAGGCTTATGACATCATCATGAGCATATTGGCAGATGGACAGGGTAGTTGGCACGTGTGGCATCTTGGAGGATCCCATTGAGGGCTAACGTCTTTCTTCAGGAGGCTACATTTTCCCTAATAGGGGATAACGTCACCCTAGGAAGGGGTTACATCTTAACTTTTTTCTTGATTAGGGTTTAGTCTAGCATTTAATGTAAAAAAAATATTATTTTGGTATTATGGCCTTGTCAGCCTTTTTGTGACCTAAAAAGTAAATTAGGTCATTGATACACGATATATTGAGGGTTTTCACTCTCATTTTTATCATCATAACTCATTCACTCCATAAGGAGGACTGAAATTTGCGCCCTATCTTGGGTTTTTGGCTGAATTAAGTGATGAGCACTTGTTGAAGGAAGAGATTTTTTGCATTTATGGTGTTTCTCTAGAAGGAAGGTGTTACAACTAAGGTTTGCATGGTTATTTCTTGGTGATTTGTAAGTATTTTTCTGCAAAACTTCTCAAATGAATGGTTGTAGTTTAATTTCTTCCATTTGTTTATAAATATTGTTGAATCAAAACCCTAGGGGACAAGCACACAAATAGGTCATTATCTCATGTCCCCTGATAGAGAAACCTTAAGCCATTGTTGAGGAAAGAAAGAGCCTAGCCTTAGCTACACTCCTGTTTCCTCTTCCCCTGTGCTATCCATACTATTTTCAAGCCAAGAAGAGTGAGACATCCATGGCCTAGGTCTACTACACTAGGGACATACTCTTTCTAGGGTTTGCTGAAAGGCCTTGCTGTAGCAACACCTCCCTCACCAAACCCTCTTGTTTTGGTTATATTTTGTTATTTTTGATCTATCCATTTGCCAGGAAGGAGGAGAGAGGATGAGGCCTTGCTTTAGCAACACCAGANTCACCTAGGGATCCATGAGAAATAAATAAAAGGATTCTCAACAAGAAACAAGAGGGACCCGAAAGATAATAAAACAAGACCTACTCAGAGGATAGAGGGTCTCATCATGAGCCAAACAATTAGGTCCATAGGTACCTAGAAGTATGAAATTTCCACCAGTTGGTTACCACGCTAGGGCAGTGACTCTTGGTTTCATGTCCAAGGGAAAGTGTGTCTCATCAAGAGCCAACCTTTCACTTCTGTGAAAGTACTTGTGGGTAACGCTGCCACCACTGGTCACCACACCAGGGCAATGTCCCCTGATTAGATCTTGAACAAAAAAATAAAAATAAAATAAAAGAATAAAAAGAATAAAGGCAAGAATGGGCTTGGAAAGAATGCATCCATGACAGGTACAACTCACCTTCTACAAAGACACCCATAGATAACACCTTGCATCCTTGGCCCTCATTGCACCCACATGCTTGGACTTCCCCTGACCACATCACACACTCACATGGTTTGGATGAGGTCCTTTCCAGGAACTTTCCTTTTCTAGTGGACATCAGCCCAATAGGACATTTTGTCTTTTCCTCCAGACTTGTATTGCAGGCTTGTGTAACGTCTTTGAGCTGTTAACTGATGTATTAGGGATTTTATGCATATGTTTAATAATATTAATGATGAGATGTGATTGACATTTCTATGCTCCTTGTGACTAATAAGTCCATGGAGGGTGTATCCTTTGATGTGCAGGACCATACCCGACAGACAGGTACCATTTCGACTGGTACACATGGGGTGATGATCAGTTCGGACCTCCATGGCATTGAAGAGCCCACGAGATGGATGTTGAGACCCCATCAGGGGGAAGAGATAGGACAGAGGTTGATCATAGGTTTTACACTGGAAAAGAAGATGACATTCCACCAGAGGCACCCCGACACAACTTGACCTAGGGGGATTGACCCATTCTCAGTGGGACGTTGGCTCTAAATGGCCTAGGACGTCACCAAGAGGCTTATGACATCATCATGAGCATATTGGCAGATGGACAGGGTAGTTGGCACGTGTGGCATCTTGGAGGAGCCCATTGAGGGCTAACGTCTTGCTTCAGGAGGCTACTTTTTCCCTAATAGGGGCTAACGTCACCCTAGGAAGGGGTTACATCTTAACTTTTTTCTTGATTAGGGTTTAGTCTAGCATTTAATGTAAAAAAAATATTATTTTGGTATTATGGCCTTGTCAGCCTTTTTATGACCTAAAAAGTAAATTAGGTCATTGATACACGATATATTGAGGGTTTTCACTCTCATTTTTATCATCATAACTCATTCACTCCATAAGGAGGACTGAAATTTGCGCCCTATATTGGGTTTTTGGCTGAATTAAGTGATGAGCACTTGTTGAAGGAAGAGATTTTTTGCATTTATGGTGTTTCTCTAGAAGGAAGGTGTTACAACTAAGGTTTGCATGGTTATTTCTTGGTGATTTGTAAGTATTTTTCTGCAAAACTTCTCAAATGAATGGTTGTAGTTTAATTTCTTCCATTTGTTTATAAATATTGTTGAATCAAAACCCTAGGGGACAAGCACACAAATAGGTCATTGTCTCATGTCCCCTGATAGAGAAACCTTAAGCCATTGTTGAGGAAAGAAAGAGCCTAGCCTTAGCTACACTCCTATTTCCTCTTCCCCTATGCTATCCATACTATTTTCAAGCCAAGAAGAGTGAGACATCCATGGCCTAGGTCTACTACACTAGGGACATACTCTTTCTAGGGTTTGCTGAAAGGCCTTGCCGTAGCAACACCTCCCTCACCAAACCCTCTTGTTTTGGTTATATTTTGTTATTTTTGATCTATCCATTTGCCAGGAAGGAGGAGAGAGGATGAGGCCTTGCTTTAGCAACACCAGAGTGAGCCTCTCTCCCCTAGGGTTCCGATTTTGAGGCCCTGCTTTAGCAACACCTCAAWWTTTTYCCCTCTATTCCTTTAAATCTTTCCTCCTTCAACCTTTGCATCCTTCACTTATGACTCCATTAAACCCTAAGGCACATATCTRAAAGTCCTCTAAAGTTGAAGTGAAGTTGATCAAACAWCTCTCTTAATTATTTAAATTTCAAACCCTAACCTACTAACCCTAAGTTGTTGACGTCATCATTGGATATTTCATCTTTAAAGAAGCAACKWTTTACTTCATGGGMAATTGAATGGTGGTTTAAAGCATTTATTAAATTGAGTGTTGATTGGTTACATTGAATGCCACATCTTTCTAGTATTTATTGGTGAAGTGACATTATTTTCTTGCTATTTTGTAAACATTGACTTTGTCAACTTTTGCTTTCAAATTCCTTAAATTGAATATTAGATAGTCGTTGATATATATGAAGTACTGACCAAAGCCTGCATATATCAATTTATTGTTGCTTTGTTCTCGGGCATGGATTCTACTTGGTTATCTTTGTTGGCTATAAGCCAGATTATCTGTTTTGGTGGTGATCTGTGAGGGGGGAAACTTATCATTTTCTGATTATCCTCTAGCCTATTCAAAGCCCCAGGTCATTGGGGACATCTCCCCTGGGCCTCACCCTCTAAAGAGAAAGAACCATCCCATTGTGGTGACATTGGATGGGATAGGTTCCTGTTACACCAGTTTGGCCTTCTATCCTATATCCTTTTCTCCTAGCTACAAACTGTGCAATAACATTTTGGCGCCGTTGTCAGGGAACATTGAGTCAAACCTTCCTCAGACGACACTTTTTTAGTAATCTTTAACCCTATGGTTTCTATCTTACAAGCTTACCTGGCGGCTCCACTTTGGGTGTTTTCCCTTATCTTTTGATAGTTTCAAGAAAACTATCTGGCGACTCCACTGATGATAAAGCCAACTATGACTTCACAATGGGATCCATGGAACTACAAACCTTTGGACATGAGTAAAATCTTGGGATATCCCAAAATAATTCCCCCCTTTTATAAAATTTGGCTCCCTATATTCACTGGCATCGATGGAGAAAGTCTCGATTATCACATGAGAAAAATTTTGGCTTTCTTTCAATACCTCCCTGTCAGTGATGAGGTTGAAGATTTGGTGATGAAACTCTTCTCTGCCTCTCTACATGGAGAATCTAGAAGATGGTATGATAATCTTCCAGCTGCTAGCATCAAATCTATGGACCATTTTGAAGAAATCTTCCTTTCAAGGTGGGTTATGAAATTGGAAGGCATACAATCATTGATGAAAGGTCTTGAATGCATAAAACAAACAAAGGATGAGATTGTCAGAGTTTTTGGGGTTAGGTTCCAGAGGTTGCTTTACCAGATTCCTGAAAGCCATAGTCCTAAAGACAAGTACCTCGTTTATCTCTATGCTAATGGACTTCAGGGGAATTTGAGCTTCCTCCTAAATAAAAAGAATCCAAAAACACTTGCAGAAGCTCACAACATGGCCATTATAATTGAAAAGAATCTCTCCTTGTCTAGAACCAATGACCATACCATGGACACTCTCACCTTGATAAAACTAGTTTCCCTTGAAACCTTTGTTGAAGATCCACAAGAGAGAAGGGAACAAGTTTTTGACCAACAAAATGAGGATGTGATTAAGGAGAAAGAACCTAAGAAATATGATGAAAATACTGATGACAGCTTGTTCCTTGATTCAAAAAATGAAGGAGAAATGAAAGCCTTGAACGAAATGGATATTCCTTGCTATACAATCAAAGAAAAAGAAGCAATCCATGAGGATGAAACAATAAACATGATGAAAACGCCAAAGTCCTTGAAACCCCTCCATGAGAAGAAAAAATAAGTTGCCTTCCTCCCCTATTTTTTTATGATGCTTTACTTGATGATGAAGGAAATGAGGAGGAGAATGAATTTTCAAATGTTTGAAACCCTGCATGTTATGACACAGATAATGACATTGTTGATAACATTGATGAGTTCATACATGTTGGGAGAYGTAGGTGGRATRTAGTTGGTTATGAACTGGATCCCATCTATGAAACTGAGAGTCATTTCCAAGTGTTTCCCTTGCAATTATCAYAGTAGATTACTTTTGACCAGTGGCAACAAGGAGATGATATTTTTACCCATACTTTTCAAAAAAACAAGGATGACCTAGTACCTTCTTTTCCTGATGATTTTCAGTCTTACCTTGAKATTTTTGAGTACCCTTCTGAGCACTTGGATTCTCTCCATGAAGATGATTACCAGCCACCACTGTGCTCAGGTCTTAATACAAGTAAGGACCTCCTTTTCTTAAAGGAGGATCCCTGTGATGATTCTCCCCAACCACTTCCGATTACTATACTTAGTTTTGTTGCTAGAGTTGTGGTTGGGAAAAATGTTTTTGATTTTGAGTTTCCTTTGGGGAAAACCCTAGAGTCCAAGCGTTGGTTAAATGTTACAAGATTAAGTGTATCTTCTCAGTTTTTCAACTATCCCTTGAGAATTTGCCAATCGTCTGATACATCCTTGTCAATCCTTTCCTAGACTTCACAGTATGAGAACGTCTTAGGTAGCCAGTGTGCCAAAATTTTGAGTCAGTGTTCCGAACCTTGGAATTTTCTTAAGCCCTTCCTAAAGTGGATTGAGTACTTTCTTCAGAGATAGACTTGGCATGATATTATCTCTCCCACCCACCTCCATGAGTTAGACTTTGAGATTTCCCATGATATGATATATATTCTAACTCGTGACAATTTTGTGCTTGATTTATCACTATTTTGGTTTATGATGAAGCACAAAGGCAGTTATCATGGGACATTGTTGGATTGGCTACACTAGTCATTTGACTACATCTAACATCCATCCAACAAGTAAGTAAAGGTAGGTACTTTCCTTTACATTTGCATATTGATTGTTGTACTTCAGTATATATACATCTATATGTATGATGGGGCGACATTACCACCCCAATTTTGTTAATGATACTTCTATCGAGATTGAGTAGGTCTGTAGGTTATGCCAGAGATGTTGAGGTTCTCATGCACTCTATGGTGAGCACATGTCCCCAAGTTGGAGCCATATGTTATCCCCACTTTTTAGGGATAACTAAGAGATCATGTCTCGAGGCCCACAGGTCCTAGACATGGAGTATCGAGAGCAGGATTGACTTGAGCATGGCCTTGGAGGGCCCACCTTTTCTTCTTCCATTGTCTTTATCTTGTCAGCAGTAGCAACATCCATCACCATTGGCTTGGTCCTGTATCAAAAGAGGTTCTTTCTCCATGAGGTGATTGGTCCAGGTATCATGGTATGTGTCACCTTTGATCATTAAAACCTTTAAATATATGCATATAATTCCTTTTATCTCTAAAAACTGCTTGGATCTTACATTTTCCCACTTGACCATGTTTGGGGGGATTGACAGGGTGCCCTAGCAAGCCTGTGTCTATAGGTTTTGGTTTTCCACTGGGGGGACTTCTAAAAAGCCATCGACCGCTCCCTTCATAACACCACTATTTCATCTTATTTCCTGCTCACTTGTCCCACTCCCCTAGTCCGGGCATTGGGTTGACCTATTTTCAGGATTGCAACTTATCTCATGGGAAGAAGGGGCTAAAGGCCCAAGGCCTAGAAGGTAAAAATAAGCTGGTAAAAGATAAAACCCTAAGAATAAAACCTCAAGATGCTTCACCCAGGGATCCCTGAAAAAGGAATAAAAGGATTCTCAACAAGAAACAAGAGGGACCTGAAAGATAATAAAACAAGACCTACTAAGAGGATAGGGGTTCTCATCATGAGCTAGCCTATTAGGTCCATGGGTACCTAGCAGTATGACATTTCCACCAACTGGTTACCACACGAGGGCAGTGACTCTTGGTTGCATGGCCAAGGGAAAGGGGGTCTCATCACGAGCCAACCTTTCATTTTTGTGAAAGTACTTGTGGGTAACGCTACCACCACTGGTCACCACACCAGGGCAGTGTCCCCTAATTAGCTCTTGAACAAAAAGACAAAAAAAAATAAAAGAATAAAAATAATAAAGGTAAGAATGGGCTTGGAAAGAATGCATTCATGACAGGTACAACTTGCTTTCTACAAAGGAACCCACAAGTAACACCTTGCATCCTTGGCCCTCACTGCACCCACATGCTTGGACTTCCCCTGACCACATCACCCACTCACATGGTTTGGATGAGGTCCTTTCCAGGAACTTTCCTTTTCCAGTGGACATTATCCCAATAGGATGTTTTGTCTTTTCCTCCAGACTTGTATTGCAGGCTTGTGTAACGTCTTTGAGATGTTAATTGATGTATTAGGGATTTTATGCATATGTTTAATAATATTAATGATGAGATATGATTGACATTGCTATGATACCTGTGACTAATAATCCCATGGAGGGCGTAGACTTTGATGTGCAGGACCATACTCGATGGACAGGTACCATTTTCACCAGTACACATGGGGAGATGATCAGTTCGTACCTCCATGGGGCTAAAGAGAATACCAGATGGATGTTGAGACCCCATCAGGGGGAAGAGATAGGACAAAGGTTGATCAGAGTTTTTTCACTGAAAAATAAGAGGACGTTCCACCAGAGGCACCCTGACACAACTTGACCTAGGGGGATTGACCCATTCTCAGTGGGAAGTTGGCTCTAGATAGCCTAGGATGTCACCAGGAGGCTTATGACATCATCATGAGCATATTGGCAGATGGACAGGGCAGTTGTCACATGTGTCATATTGGAGGATCCCATTGAGGGCTAACGTCTTTCTTCATGAGGCTACATTTTCCCTAATAGGGGCTAATGTCACCCTAGGAAGGGGTCACATCTTACCTTTTTTCTTGATTAGGGTTTAGTCTAGTGTTTAATGTAAAAACAATATTATTTTGGTATTATGGCCTTGTCGGCATTTTTATGACCTAAAAAGTAAATTAGGTCATTGATACACTATATATTGAGAGTTTTCACTCTCATTTTTATCATCATAACTCATTCACTCCATAAGGAGGACTGAAATTTGTGCCCTATCTTGGGTTTTTGTTTGAATTAAGTGATGTGCACTTGTTGAAGGAAGAGATTTTTGGCATTTATGGTGTTTCTCTTGAAGGAAGGTGTTACAACTAGGGTTTGCATGGTTATTTCTTGGTGATTTGTAAG
>JZKD02S1068098.1:43715-68830 GCA_000966675.3 Picea glauca
CCTAGGGTTTTGACCTTTAGGGTTTGAGAGGCCTTGTCTTTACAACACTTTTCAGCCCTAGATTTATGTTTTAAAGCTAGCTGTTTTTGCCAAGGATTTTTAAGGAAAGAGGGAGCAGCATGAGGCCTTTCTTAAGCAACACCGGAATGAGCCTCCTCCCCTTAGGGTTTTGACTTTGTGGCCCTTCCATTGCAGCACTAGAAAGCCTAACCCTCTTGTCCTTAAATTTAGATTCTCCCAAGACATTAGCCTTGCTCCTTGACTCCATTTACCCTAAGGCACTAGTCTAATTATGCAACGTTGAGTCTCTTGTGTTAAAACAACCTTTCAAGCTTCCAAAATTTGAAACCCTAACTAACCCTAGCGACTTACTAACCCTAATATGCTAATGACGTCAAGCCTATTTCGAACTCTTGTTTGATACAAAACATTGTGGCTTTGTCATCTAGAAATAGATATTGAGGTGTTGATTATTTTTATTGGCTAGTTTGCAAAACATCCACTTCTTTGCCTATCAAATTAACCCTAGAACTAAGCTGACGTCACCCTCTAGTATAGTGACACAGAAAATTTATCATATGTGAGCATTTAATGATATCTAAAGCATTGTGTTATTTCAAAGGTTGATTATCTATATTAATGCTATATCGTTTTGTATTTATTGAAGAAGTGATATTATAAGTCATAGCCTTTATTGCAATCATTGACTTCGTCAATAATTACTATTATAAGTGCTCATATATAATATAGATAGTCATTAATTCATGAAGTACTAACCACTGTTGTGCATTTTAGTTTTTATTGTTGCCTTGTCTCGCAAACAGGTGCCTATCTTGTGGTCTAGATTCTCTCTGACTATATTTCTTGGTGGTAATCTGTGAAGGGAAAACCAACTTTAACCTCTTGAGCCTTAATCCCTTGATCCTTTTCCTTTCAACACCCCAGATTACCTAGGGACATCTCCCTTGGGATTAGCCACCCTAAATATAAAGAGCCCCCCATCGAGGTGACAGTGGGTGGGGAAGCTCCTGTTACGCCAGTTTGACCTTTACCTTTAAGCTACCTGACCTAAACTACAAACTGAGCGATAACAAGACCTACAATACAAAGCCGAAGAAAAAGACAAAACACCCTATTGGGCTAGTATCCATAAGGAAAGGAAAGTCTCCAAGGGGTATCATCCAAGCCATGTAAAATGATGTGATGTGGTCAAGGGATGCCCATACATACGGGTAGAGTGAGAGACAGGGATGCATGATATTACCTGTGGTTCCTTTGTAGAAAGCGAGCTATACCCGTCATGGATGCAATTCTTTCCAATCCCTTTATTGCCTTTATTCTTTTCTTTTCTTTATTTGCTTTTTTCTTTTTTATTTCAAGGACTAACCATAGGACACTGCCTTGGCATGGTGACCAAATATGACAATGTTACCCACAAGCACTTTCACAGAGATGATAAGGCTGGCTTGTGATGAGACCTCCTTTCCCTTGGCCATGCAACCAAAGGTCACTTCCCTGGCGTGGTAACCAGATAATGGCAATGTGATGCTGCTAGGCACCCATGAAAATAATAGGATGGCTCGTGATGAGACCCCCTATCCTCTTGGCTAGGTCTTGTTTTTATTATTATTCTTTAGGTCCCTCTTATTTCTTGCTGAGAGGCTTTTTATTGCTTTCTCTGGGATCCTTGGGTGAGGCATCTCTAGGTTTCATTTTTATGGCTTTTGTCTTTTACCAGCTGCTTTTATCTTTTGGGCCTTTAGCCCCTTCTTCCCATGAGATAAGGTGCAACCCCACAAATATATCATCCTAATGCCTAGACTAGGGGAATGGGACAGATGAGTGGGAGATACGATGTAAAAGTGATGATATGATGGGAGTGGTCGTCGGCTCTTCAAAAATCCCCCCAGTGGAAAACCAAAACCTATGGGTACAGGCTTGCTAGGACACCTTGTCAATCCCCCCAACCATGGTCAAGTGGGTTAATGTCAGATCCAAGCAATTGTCANTTAACCTCTTGAGCCTTAATCCCTTGATCCTTTTCCTTTCAACACCCCAGATTACCTAGGGACATCTCCCTTGGGATTAGCCACCCTAAATAGAAAGAGCCCCCCATCGAGGTGACAGTGGGTGTGGAAGCTCCTGTTACGCCAGTTTGACCTTTACCTTTAAGCTACCTGACCTAAACTACAAATTGAGCGATAACAAGACCTACAATACAAAGCCGAAGAAAAAGACAAAACACCCTATTGGGCTAGTATCCATAAGGAAAGGAAAGTCTCCAAGGGGTATCATCCAAGCCATGTAAAATGAGGTGATGTGGTCAAGGGATGCCCATACATACGGGTAGAGTGAGAGATAGGGATGCATGATATTACCTGTGGGTTCCTTTGTAGAAGGCGAGCTATACCCGTCATGGATGCAATTCTTTCCAAGCCCTTTATTGCCTTTATTATTTTCTTTTCTTTATTTTCTTTTTTCTTTTTTATTTCAAGGACTAACCATAGGACACTACCTTGGCATGGTGACCAAAGATGACAATGTTACCCACAAGCACTTTCACAGAGATGATAAGGCTGGCTCGTGATGAGACCTCCTTTCCCTTGGCCATGCAACCAAAGGTCACTTCCCTGGCGTGGTAACCAAATAATGGCAATGTGATGCTGCTAGGCACCCATGAAAATAATAGGATGGCTCGTGATGAGACCCCCTATCCTCTTGGCTAGGTCTTGTTTTTATTATTATTCTTTAGGTCCCTCTTATTTCTTGCTGAGAGGCTTTTTATTGCTTTCTCTGGGATCCTTGGGTGAGGCATCTCTAGGTTTCATTTTTATGGCTTTTGTCTTTTACCAGCTGCTTTTATCTTTTGGGCCTTTAGCCCCTTCTTCCCATGAGATAAGGTGCAACCCCACAAATATATCATCCTAATGCCTAGACTAGGGGAATGGGACAGATGAGTGGGAGATACGATGTAAAAGTGATGATATGATGGGAGTGGTCGTCGGCTCTTCAAAAATCCCCCCAGTGGAAAACCAAAACCTATGGGTACAGGCTTGCTAGGACACCTTGTCAATCCCCCCAACCATGGTCAAGTGGGTTAATGTCAGATCCAAGCAATTGTCAAAAATAAAAGGAGTAAGATGCATATATCCAAAGGTTATAATGATAAAAAGTGACACATACCATGATACCTGGACCAATTACCTCATGGAGCAAGAGTCATCTCCGATACAATTCCAAGCCAAAGGTGATGGATGCTGCTACTGCTGACAAGACAAGTTTGATGAAGGCGAAGAAAGATGGGCCCTCCAGGGCCATGCTCAGGTCAATCCTGCTCTTAGTACTCCATGTCTAGGACCTGTGGGACTCGAGACATGATCTCCTAGTTATCCCTAGAAATCGGGGATAATAGGACACACAAGATACTACAAGAAATTTATCAAAGGGTATGCACAAATTACGACACCAATGGAAAAGCTGTTAAGAAAGGATACAAAGTTTCAGTGGAATGATGAGTGTCAACACGGTCTGAACACCCTGAAGGAAAAGATGGTCACCACACCAATATTGGTATTTCCAGAGTGGGAGAAGACATTCCATGTGCATGTAGATGCATTATCCATATAACTTGGAGCTATCTTGGAGTAGCCAAGAGCGGGAGACCTTGATCACCTGATAGCATTTGCGAGTAGGAAACTATCAAAATTAGAGCAGAACTATAAAACTACAAAAAGGGAAGGCCTAGCTATGGTCTATGCACTGCAGAAAGTCAGACAATACTTATTGGGGAAACACTTTAAGATGTTTATAGATCACTCAACCCTAAAATACCTAGTCAACAAGCCAATGTTGGGGGGGCAAATTTGTCAATGGTTACTACTATTTCAAGACTTTGACTTTGAAGTAATAGTCAAGCCAGGAAAATTAAATGCAGGACCTGACCACCTATCAAGAGTCACAAATGGAGAAGAACCAAGTAATTTAGAAGACAACTTCCCAGATGCACAATTATTCTCAATCCATATCACCGATGAATACTTTCTAGATATTATTCAGTACTTGAGAATAGGTACTTCTCTGCAATAATATAACACTGCGCAGAAGAAAAACCTGGTAGTCCACGTTGTAGACTATCAACTGATCGCATGACACTTATACAAAATGGGAGCATATAGCATCTTGCGAAGGTACATGTTAGAGAATGAAAGACCAAGAGTCTTAACATAATCCCATGAGGGAATAGCAGGAGGATATTACGTAGAAAAATATATCGCGTAGAAGGTATTGTGCACATGACTATGGTGGCCGACGATTCATAGAGACTCAAAGGAGTACTGTCAGAGATGTGATGTTTTTCAAAGGGTAGGAAAACCCAATAGAAGGGATTAAATTCCATTATGACCTCAAGTAATATTGCAGGAATTCGAAAAGTTGGCAATAGAATTTGTAGGACCAATTGACCCACCGACAAAAAGAACAGGAGCTAGGTACATTATCACCACGACAGAGTGCCTAACAAGATGGGAGGAAGCCGCACCAGTGAAGGATTTCAACATAGAGACAAAATCACACTTTTTATTTAAACAAGTAATCACTCAATTTGGGTGCCCAAGATTTTTGATGAGTGACCAAGCCATGCACTTCATAAACAACACCATCAACGCTATGAATGAAGAGTTTGAAGTCCATCATCAGAAGAGCACACCATATCACCCACAGGAAAATGACACAGTGGAAGCATTTAACAAAATCCTGGAGAATGCGTTGACAAAGATATGTAACGTTAACAAGGATGAATGGTACCTCAAAGTACCCGCAATATTATGGGTCTACATGACTACATGCAAAAAGTTGACAGGGCACATGCCATTTAAATTGGTCTATGGCCAAGAAGCAGTGGTGCCATTAGAATTTTTAGTACCAATCTTGTGTGTAACAACAATCACACATATGACAGAACGAGGTGCAATACATGATAGACTAAATTAGTTAATGACCATGGAGGAAGATTGGAACTTAGTAGGGTTCCACCAACAAGTTCAGAAAGCAAGGGACAAAGCTTGACATGATAGACGCATCAAGAAGAAAGATTTCAAGGAAGGAGATCTAGTATTAATGTATGACAAAAAATTGTTTCATCACCTAGGAAAGCTAAGAATACACTAGCTAGGATCGTACGAAGTAAAATTTGTCACAGATGGAGGAGTTGTACAGTTGAAAGAATTATTAGGTGCAGAACTCAGAGGGATGATCAATAGGAGTCGACTGAAGATGTAAGGACAATTGACCACCCACCACGCAGTAAAAAAAAGAAAAAAAAACTTAGGAACAGAGGCGCAATGTGCTAAAAGACAGAAAGGGCACACAAATTTAGGAACACAAACTCGACGAGGAGAAGGACAATGGCCACATGAAAATGGAAACAAGCGGGAAATAGAAGGACCACAAAAGCAATACGACAAGATGGAGTTAGGTGGAATTGAATGATGGAAAGGACTGATGGGAAACCACATTAATTGCACCAACTAGAGTCATCAAGGCAAAGTAATGGAAAGTACAAAAGAGCCAGAGGTGCATTGAACCCATAATTAAGGAAGCGTCCTCAACAAGATTCATGCGAAGCCCATACAACACATAGACGTGGGAGAAAAGAGCCCATTTGAAAAAGGAGAACAAACTGAGAGTGATAGAGGTTAAGGAGCACATAGCCGAGTCCACAGAGGTCACAAAGACAATTCAAACTGAGCAAACGCTTGAAATTCACCATGGCACCACCAAAACAAGTAGAAGCAAGCCGGGGCGCTAGAAAACCCAGAGCTAGAACCAGGTCATAGGTACAATTGGAAGAAGGTGAAAAACAGTCGCTGGAGATTGTCTATGTCGACGGAATCCCATCTCCAGACACAATACCAGTGAACCCCACACTTATAGTGGAAGAAACCCAACAACCAACACTAGAGGGCACAAATATAGGGAGACCAATAGAGGTACAGGAGCAACATAACCAGGATGCAGAACCATGAAGGAGATGCAAACAGAGACAACCAGAGTAGCTCTGAGAGTCAATGGAATGATGTCGAATATGGAAGCAACAGTTGAGCCAAATGAGTCTCAAACCACTATCTCAGACCACCCACCAGAAGGAACAGTAGAGGACGTCATAGGTTGGCCAGAATGGTATTCCGAGGAAAAATCATGATTCATTGGAACCTTGAGTGAGCTTCCATCACTGAAGAAAGGCAAGAAACAGGTACCTAGGTCACCTCACAAGCAACTTATCACAACCCTCATTCTACAATGCATACCATATGGGGTACGAGTGGAATCGGGCTTGCTATGGAAGATTGAAAAGCTAAAATACTCAAACCACGATGTAGCAGATGAAGACAAGTTTCCAGAATTTGCAAAGAGAGGATACTTGGAGACTGTGGGCATNTTCAAAAATCCCCCCAGTGGAAAACCAAAACCTATGGGTACAGGCTTGCTAGGACACCTTGTCAATCCCCCCAACCATGGTCAAGTGGGTTAATGTCAGATCCAAGCAATTGTCAGAAATAAAAGGAGTAAGATGCATATATCCAAAGGTTATAATGATCAAAAGTGACACATACCATGATACCTGGACCAATTACCTCATGGAGCAAGAGTCGTCTCCGATACAATTCCAAGCCAAAGGTGATGGATGCTGCTACTGCTGACAAGACAAGTTTGATGAAGGAGAAGAAAGATGGGCCCTCCAGGGCCATGCTCAGGTCAATACTGCTCTCGGTACTCCATGTCTAGGACCTGTGGGCCTCGAGACATGATCTCCTAGTTATCCCTAGAAATCGGGGATAATAGGACACACAAGATACTACAAGAAATTTATCAAAGGGTATGCACAAATTATGACACCAATGGAAAAGATGTTAAGAAAGGATACAAAGTTTCAATGGAATGATGAGTGTCAACACGGTCTGAACACCCTGAAGGAAAAGATGGTCACCACACCAATATTGGTATTTCCAGAGTGGGAGAAGACATTCCATGTGCATGTAGATGCATTAGCCATATAACTTGGAGCTATCTTGGAGCAGCCAAGAGCGGGAGACCTTGATCACCTGATAGAATTTGCGAGTAGGAAACTATCAAAATTAGAGCAGAACTATAAAACTACAAAAAGGGAAGGCCTAGCTATGGTCTATGCACTGCAGAAAGTCAGACAATACTTATTGGGGAAACACTTTAAGATGTTTATAGATCACTCAACCCTAAAATACCTAGTCAACAAGCCAATGTTGGGGGGGCAAATTTGTCAATGGTTACTACTATTTCAAGACTTTGACTTTGAAGTAATAGTCAAGCCAGGAAAATTAAATGCAGGACCTGACCACCTATCAAGAGTCACAAATGGAGAAGAACCAAGTAATTTAGAAGACAACTTCCCAGATGCACAATTATTCTCAATCCATATCACCGATGAATACTTTCTAGATATTATTCAGTACTTGAGAATAGGTACTTCTCTGCAATAATATAACACTGCGCAGAAGAAAAACCTGGTAGTCCACGTTGTAGACTATCAACTGATCGCATGACACTTATACAAAATGGGAGCATATAGCATCTTGCGAAGGTACATGTTAGAGAATGAAAGACCAAGAGTCTTAACATAATCCCATGAGGGAATAGCAGGAGGATATTACGTAGAAAAATATATCGCGTAGAAGGTATTGTGCACATGACTATGGTGGCCGACGATTCATAGAGACTCAAAGGAGTACTGTCAGAGATGTGATGTTTTTCAAAGGGTAGGAAAACCCAATAGAAGGGATTAAATTCCATTATGACCTCAAGTAATATTGCAGGAATTCGAAAAGTTGGCAATAGAATTTGTAGGACCAATTGACCCACCGACAAAAAGAACAGGAGCTAGGTACATTATCACCACGACAGAGTGCCTAACAAGATGGGAGGAAGCCGCACCAGTGAAGGATTTCAACATAGAGACAAAATCACACTTTTTATTTAAACAAGTAATCACTCAATTTGGGTGCCCAAGATTTTTGATGAGTGACCAAGCCATGCACTTCATAAACAACACCATCAACGCTATGAATGAAGAGTTTGAAGTCCATCATCAGAAGAGCACACCATATCACCCACAGGAAAATGACACAGTGGAAGCATTTAACAAAATCCTGGAGAATGCGTTGACAAAGATATGTAACGTTAACAAGGATGAATGGTACCTCAAAGTACCCGCAATATTATGGGTCTACATGACTACATGCAAAAAGTTGACAGGGCACATGCCATTTAAATTGGTCTATGGCCAAGAAGCAGTGGTGCCATTAGAATTTTTAGTACCAATCTTGTGTGTAACAACAATCACACATATGACAGAACGAGGTGCAATACATGATAGACTAAATTAGTTAATGACCATGGAGGAAGATTGGAACTTAGTAGGGTTCCACCAACAAGTTCAGAAAGCAAGGGACAAAGCTTGACATGATAGACGCATCAAGAAGAAAGATTTCAAGGAAGGAGATCTAGTATTAATGTATGACAAAAAATTGTTTCATCACCTAGGAAAGCTAAGAATACACTAGCTAGGATCGTACGAAGTAAAATTTGTCACAGATGGAGGAGTTGTACAGTTGAAAGAATTATTAGGTGCAGAACTCAGAGGGATGATCAATAGGAGTCGACTGAAGATGTAAGGACAATTGACCACCCACCACGCAGTAAAAAAAAGAAAAAAAAACTTAGGAACAGAGGCGCAATGTGCTAAAAGACAGAAAGGGCACACAAATTTAGGAACACAAACTCGACGAGGAGAAGGACAATGGCCACATGAAAATGGAAACAAGCGGGAAATAGAAGGACCACAAAAGCAATACGACAAGATGGAGTTAGGTGGAATTGAATGATGGAAAGGACTGATGGGAAACCACATTAATTGCACCAACTAGAGTCATCAAGGCAAAGTAATGGAAAGTACAAAAGAGCCAGAGGTGCATTGAACCCATAATTAAGGAAGCGTCCTCAACAAGATTCATGCGAAGCCCATACAACACATAGACGTGGGAGAAAAGAGCCCATTTGAAAAAGGAGAACAAACTGAGAGTGATAGAGGTTAAGGAGCACATAGCCGAGTCCACAGAGGTCACAAAGACAATTCAAACTGAGCAAACGCTTGAAATTCACCATGGCACCACCAAAACAAGTAGAAGCAAGCCGGGGCGCTAGAAAACCCAGAGCTAGAACCAGGTCATAGGTACAATTGGAAGAAGGTGAAAAACAGTCGCTGGAGATTGTCTATGTCGACGGAATCCCATCTCCAGACACAATACCAGTGAACCCCACACTTATAGTGGAAGAAACCCAACAACCAACACTAGAGGGCACAAATATAGGGAGACCAATAGAGGTACAGGAGCAACATAACCAGGATGCAGAACCATGAAGGAGATGCAAACAGAGACAACCAGAGTAGCTCTGAGAGTCAATGGAATGATGTCGAATATGGAAGCAACAGTTGAGCCAAATGAGTCTCAAACCACTATCTCAGACCACCCACCAGAAGGAACAGTAGAGGACGTCATAGGTTGGCCAGAATGGTATTCCGAGGAAAAATCATGATTCATTGGAACCTTGAGTGAGCTTCCATCACTGAAGAAAGGCAAGAAACAGGTACCTAGGTCACCTCACAAGCAACTTATCACAACCCTCATTCTACAATGCATACCATATGGGGTACGAGTGGAATCGGGCTTGCTATGGAAGATTGAAAAGCTAAAATACTCAAACCACGATGTAGCAGATGAAGACAAGTTTCCAGAATTTGCAAAGAGAGGATACTTGGAGACTGTGGGCATAAATCTGATTGGGGATTCGATGGATCAACCACTTCGATGGGAAATAGGATTGGAGAAAAGAGGGATTTTAGGTTTTTTAAACCTACCACATTTTGGCAGAGGTCAATACGCAAGCGCATGCGTCAAACAATTGTTAGCAGTCACACATGGCAGAGACATATGGTTGGACAAGCTTGTCTCAATAGATTTAGAGATTATTGTGAACATAATAGGGTTGCCATCCTGGGGCATGGATCCTGTGTAGTTTCTTGATGAAAAATCCAGGGAGAAAGCACTAGCAGAAGAGATGAAGAAGTATGGTATAGACAAGGGAACATGAGGGATCATTATCAAGAGGATTAATGATGTCGCAACACAAATGGGTGCAAAAATATTATCCTGTAAGCTATTAAGAAAATTCCATAGAGAGGAAGTTCCAGCTAGAGTTGTCATAGTTGTATCTCAATGCATTGAGGGAACCATACTGAGCTGGGCACCGTATCTCTTGAACTTGTTCCTAGACGACTACAAGGATGTGCAAGATCTAGGAACCGAGTTTCACTATTCATGGTTAATCATGCTAATAAACTTTATGGGCTGGAGAGAACCAAGGGATGTAACTTTCATTACCATACCAAAAACTAACCNATTTGCGAGTAGGAAACTATCAAAATTAGAGCAGAACTATAAAACTACAAAAAGGGAAGGCCTAGCTATGGTCTATGCACTGCAGAAAGTCAGACAATACTTATTGGGGAAACACTTTAAGATGTTTATAGATCACTCAACCCTAAAATACCTAGTCAACAAGCCAATGTTGGGGGGGCAAATTTGTCAATGGTTACTACTATTTCAAGACTTTGACTTTGAAGTAATAGTCAAGCCAGGAAAATTAAATGCAGGACCTGACCACCTATCAAGAGTCACAAATGGAGAAGAACCAAGTAATTTAGAAGACAACTTCCCAGATGCACAATTATTCTCAATCCATATCACCGATGAATACTTTCTAGATATTATTCAGTACTTGAGAATAGGTACTTCTCTGCAATAATATAACACTGCGCAGAAGAAAAACCTGGTAGTCCACGTTGTAGACTATCAACTGATCGCATGACACTTATACAAAATGGGAGCATATAGCATCTTGCGAAGGTACATGTTAGAGAATGAAAGACCAAGAGTCTTAACATAATCCCATGAGGGAATAGCAGGAGGATATTACGTAGAAAAATATATCGCGTAGAAGGTATTGTGCACATGACTATGGTGGCCGACGATTCATAGAGACTCAAAGGAGTACTGTCAGAGATGTGATGTTTTTCAAAGGGTAGGAAAACCCAATAGAAGGGATTAAATTCCATTATGACCTCAAGTAATATTGCAGGAATTCGAAAAGTTGGCAATAGAATTTGTAGGACCAATTGACCCACCGACAAAAAGAACAGGAGCTAGGTACATTATCACCACGACAGAGTGCCTAACAAGATGGGAGGAAGCCGCACCAGTGAAGGATTTCAACATAGAGACAAAATCACACTTTTTATTTAAACAAGTAATCACTCAATTTGGGTGCCCAAGATTTTTGATGAGTGACCAAGCCATGCACTTCATAAACAACACCATCAACGCTATGAATGAAGAGTTTGAAGTCCATCATCAGAAGAGCACACCATATCACCCACAGGAAAATGACACAGTGGAAGCATTTAACAAAATCCTGGAGAATGCGTTGACAAAGATATGTAACGTTAACAAGGATGAATGGTACCTCAAAGTACCCGCAATATTATGGGTCTACATGACTACATGCAAAAAGTTGACAGGGCACATGCCATTTAAATTGGTCTATGGCCAAGAAGCAGTGGTGCCATTAGAATTTTTAGTACCAATCTTGTGTGTAACAACAATCACACATATGACAGAACGAGGTGCAATACATGATAGACTAAATTAGTTAATGACCATGGAGGAAGATTGGAACTTAGTAGGGTTCCACCAACAAGTTCAGAAAGCAAGGGACAAAGCTTGACATGATAGACGCATCAAGAAGAAAGATTTCAAGGAAGGAGATCTAGTATTAATGTATGACAAAAAATTGTTTCATCACCTAGGAAAGCTAAGAATACACTAGCTAGGATCGTACGAAGTAAAATTTGTCACAGATGGAGGAGTTGTACAGTTGAAAGAATTATTAGGTGCAGAACTCAGAGGGATGATCAATAGGAGTCGACTGAAGATGTAAGGACAATTGACCACCCACCACGCAGTAAAAAAAAGAAAAAAAAACTTAGGAACAGAGGCGCAATGTGCTAAAAGACAGAAAGGGCACACAAATTTAGGAACACAAACTCGACGAGGAGAAGGACAATGGCCACATGAAAATGGAAACAAGCGGGAAATAGAAGGACCACAAAAGCAATACGACAAGATGGAGTTAGGTGGAATTGAATGATGGAAAGGACTGATGGGAAACCACATTAATTGCACCAACTAGAGTCATCAAGGCAAAGTAATGGAAAGTACAAAAGAGCCAGAGGTGCATTGAACCCATAATTAAGGAAGCGTCCTCAACAAGATTCATGCGAAGCCCATACAACACATAGACGTGGGAGAAAAGAGCCCATTTGAAAAAGGAGAACAAACTGAGAGTGATAGAGGTTAAGGAGCACATAGCCGAGTCCACAGAGGTCACAAAGACAATTCAAACTGAGCAAACGCTTGAAATTCACCATGGCACCACCAAAACAAGTAGAAGCAAGCCGGGGCGCTAGAAAACCCAGAGCTAGAACCAGGTCATAGGTACAATTGGAAGAAGGTGAAAAACAGTCGCTGGAGATTGTCTATGTCGACGGAATCCCATCTCCAGACACAATACCAGTGAACCCCACACTTATAGTGGAAGAAACCCAACAACCAACACTAGAGGGCACAAATATAGGGAGACCAATAGAGGTACAGGAGCAACATAACCAGGATGCAGAACCATGAAGGAGATGCAAACAGAGACAACCAGAGTAGCTCTGAGAGTCAATGGAATGATGTCGAATATGGAAGCAACAGTTGAGCCAAATGAGTCTCAAACCACTATCTCAGACCACCCACCAGAAGGAACAGTAGAGGACGTCATAGGTTGGCCAGAATGGTATTCCGAGGAAAAATCATGATTCATTGGAACCTTGAGTGAGCTTCCATCACTGAAGAAAGGCAAGAAACAGGTACCTAGGTCACCTCACAAGCAACTTATCACAACCCTCATTCTACAATGCATACCATATGGGGTACGAGTGGAATCGGGCTTGCTATGGAAGATTGAAAAGCTAAAATACTCAAACCACGATGTAGCAGATGAAGACAAGTTTCCAGAATTTGCAAAGAGAGGATACTTGGAGACTGTGGGCATCAATCTGATTGGGGATTCGATGGATCAACCACTTCGATGGGAAATAGGATTGGATAAAAGAGGGATTTTAGGTTTTTTAAACCTACCACATTTTGGCAGAGGTCAATACACAAGTGCATGCGTCAAACAATTGTTAGCAGTCACACATGGCAGAGACATATGGTTGGACAAGCTTGTCTCAATAGATGTAGAGATTATTGTGAACATAATAGGGTTGCCATCCTGGGGCATGGATCCTGTGTAGTTTCTTGATGACAAATCCAGGGAGAAAGAACTAGCAGAAGAGATGAAGAAGTATGGTATAGATAAGGGAACACGAGGGATCATTATCAAGAGGATTAATGATGTCGCAACACAAATGGGCACAAAAATATTATCCTGTAAGCTATTAAGAAAATTCCATAGAGAGGAAGTTCCAGCTGGAGTTGTCATAGTTGTATCTCAATTCATTGAGGGAACCATACTGAGCTGGGCACCGTATACTTGAACTTGTTCCTAGACGACTGCAAGGATGCGCAGGATCTAGGAACTGAGTTTCACTATTCATGGTTAATCATGCTAATAAACTTTATGGGCTGGAGAGAACCAAGGGATGTAACTTTCATTACCATACCAAAAACTAACCAGGGATAAAGATACTTATTGCTGAGAGCTATGTCAAATGCTAGGCACAAAAGGATGAACGGGTCCATATTTGAAGGATACCTATGCGACCTGCAGGAAGCCATCTCCAACATGTGGAGGATCACACCACAAGATGTCATGCGGTATAGGGACATCACCATCTTCAAGGCCACATGAAATACAATGTGGATACAAGCATGAAAGGATCCTGATAAGAAATGGCTACATATGCACTACTGTATCACAGAGGGCGACATCGACATGGTGATCAAATACTGGGAGGACTAGTGGAAGATTCCAGTCCTTACCCAATACATGCCGAAAAGGAAAGCAAAAGAAGAGGTAGGGAAGGGAGAAACGCAGCCTCAGGAAGTCCAAGTGCCCAAGAAATGAAGGACGAGCCAGGCAAAAATAACACATACAAATGAAGGGGTAGTGAAGACAGGGACCCAGAAGGGGAAGAAGGAGAATATGTAGCCAACCAAAGAGAAATAGAAACAGGACATGGCAGTGCAAGGGACCACACCAAATCCCAAATCACAGGAACCAGGGGGGAATAAGAGACCAACCCTGCAGACAAGAGGCACGGGCAAGAAAATGAAGGCACAAAGAACACCTCCAGAGTATACGATCATGGAAGACGATGGAGAAATGATATCCTGAATGGTCTATGACTGTCTAGCTGAGGATTTTGACAGTGTTGTGCACCACAGGGACAAGATTCAAGAGGAGATGACATACATGTGGTAGTTCCTCAAGCAAATCGGGGAAGTATAGACAACAGGGGAACAAAGCCATCAACACTGTAGACAGAGGAAATATTGGAAGAAGGAGAGCGAGATCCAGTCCATACAATACTAAAGTCGAATGAAACATTCCACATCACACCCAGTATGCTACACATTAATGAGATTGTGGGGAAGACACCCCTCAAAAAATTAAGCCAAATCCAACTGGTATTGCCACAGATACCATCAAGGGCTCTACACAAGTTGTAGGTTAGTGTGAACCATGAGGTACAGTCTTGAGCATGTTCAGACTTAATCGAATTGTAGCAGGAAACAGAGAAGTGGGATGTGCTGAAAATAGTCTATGAGAAGGCTAAGTTCGAGACCCAATAGGAAAATGAGTGTAGGAAAGGATTGGAGAAGAAAGTGGCAAGAACTTACAAGAAGATTCCAAATTCCACGCAAGGGGATGGAATCACAACGGTAGAATAGATTGATCAGATTGCATAGGAAATTGATCAATACCATAAGGAGATGAAGAATATCCGAGAACAACTCACAACCACTACTCCACCAACAGTGAAGGAGAAAAGGAAGCAAGAAGCAGTAGCGCAGCTGGAGGAGATAGAACAACAGGTCATCACAACAACCGACTTGTATGATAAAGAAACACAACTTTGGAAAAATCTAGAGGAGGATCAATAGGTCCAAAGGTGGGGCAAGGAAGAAGAAAGGATCAACAGAATGATCCAAGACCTCAAGTAGAGGCAGAAGACAATGGCCATCACAGAGTGCATCAAAGGGGCACAGGACATGAAGAAACTATAGGCAAAACTCACCACTACGAAAAAACAGAAACAAGAGTGACATACTCAAATGGAACCGCTACAAGAGCGGGTAGTAGAAGTCCTGGCATAGGCAGATGAATCCAAGATGCAGATAACACAAACCCAAGCAGAGTTTGCAGAACTGAACAGTGATGAAATTGCAGCCCACATAGTGGACACACTCAAGGGGAAGATTGTGCAGGCGCATACACAGGTAGTAGAGCTCAAGGAAAATTTCTAGGTGACCACCAAGGAGATCGAGGAAGCATACAAAGGTTAGGTGGCTTGGGATGAGCCACATTTTAGTGTTGGGGGCCTATTGGAGGTAAGCCAAAACAGAAAGGTGGGGAAATTTTGGGAAAGAAAGCATGCACAAGGAAAGCGACAGTTGGAAGGAAGAACAACACCCACACATGCAGGGAAGACCTAACAACGATAGGGTTAGGGTTTTGGTAATATATTGTAATGGCTGAAGAGCCATAAATGTATAAATATAGATACTTAGGTATCATAATGGGTTTGGTTTTTTCTCATCAGAGAGACTAGTCATTATTATAGCAAGAAGTATTGTAGCGAGTTAATATGGAATGTTTTATTGTATGATCTATTTTATATAAGTTGTCAAGCTAGGGAAGACTAAGGAGGGTATATCTTGAGGGTTAGACCATAGGATGAGGATCCTGGTGCGATCTAGTTCGCCTCATATAGATCTTACCCAACTATGAGGGATTGTAAAGTGCACAACACTGTAGATGTGGAAATACTACAATAAAAGAGTTGAGAGCTAAATCTTTGTGGACGTAGCCCAGGAGTGGGTGAACCACGGTAATATATGTGTTATGTGACAAATGCATGCATATCTCTATTGTATTTAGTTATTATGGTTATGTTTAATGAATGGGTTGCTATATTTCCTGTTTATTTGTAACTAACAGTATATTGCATTTACAAGTTATAATATGGGTTCAATATATAGTTCTCATATCTAGCACTCAATCCTAGGATGTAAACACATGATTATTACAACCACCCATTAAATATATCTTGGGTGAGACGACGCAATGCATTCTGTGAGCTGTGTTGCCTTTTGGTATACCCGGGGGGCCTATAGTTTTAGAGGCTTTGCTGGAAACCTGACAGACATGAACCATTGGTCAATATAAACTTAGACAGAATAATAAAAGGAGAGAGTTAACCAACAATATTCATAACCATCACTCTCTCTCGAAGTGTCTGAAAGTCCTCAATGGAAAACTCTCCACCCAAACTATTTGGTGTCACTATGGATCTCCAACAATATCCTGCCACCAATGCGTGTGTATCGTCAAGTGGCCTCATGGATGCTAGGATCATATTCTCTCTGACCTTCAATTGTCCTGCCAAGTGTTGACCCTGCAAATCAACACCTCTATCGTGTCAAAGTGCTACTTCATAACTCTTGTTGCTAAGGTCAATTGTGGAATCCTCATCAATGCACTCCCCAAGACATGTTGTGCTACTCTGCTAAACTTCTGTTGTGCCACTCTATTCATCACCCATATGCCCATCCTATAATGGGGGTCCCCGTTCCATGGATGAATCACCCAGTGTTCATGCTCCATCAACCTTAGGTGTATCAACACCCAAATTATCTTGAATCCTATCATAAGGCCAATATGTTACCTCCTCCTCATGATCTAGAGTGCTATCCTCCTGTATACCACATGTTCTCATGTCACGTCCCTCTAATGGCGTGTCCAATGATGTTATCCTNTGGAAGAAGGAGAGCGAGATCCAGTCCATACAATACTAAAGTCGAATGAAACATTCCACATCACACCCAGTATGCTACACATTAATGAGATTGTGGGGAAGACACCCCTCAAAAACTTAAGCCAAATCCAACTGGTATTGCCACAGATACCATCAAGGGCTCTACACAGTTGTAGGTTAGTGTGAACCATGAGGTATAGTCTTGAGCATGTTCAGACTTAATCGAATTGTAGCAGGAAACAGAGAAGTGGGATGTATTTCTGTTCTAAGACTTTTGCGATTATTGTTTTGTTCAGAGAGAGCTTTCGGATCCATCGCATAGGTTTTATGTTCTTCGACGTTTCGGACCAAACTAGTGTGGTCCATCATCAGGAACGCGCTTATTTGAAAATGAAGGAAATGAGACTATAACACATCTATAAGTGGGATGTGCTGAAAATAGTCTATGAGCAGGCTAAGTTCGAGACCCAATAGGAAAATGAGTGTAGGAAAGGATTGGAGAAGAAAGTGGCAAGAACTTACAAGAAGATTCCAAATTCCACGCAGGGGGATGGAATCACAACGGTAGAATAGATTGATCAGATTGCATAGGAAATTGATCAATACCATAAGGAGATGAAGAATATCCGAGAACAACTCACACCCACTACTCCACCAACAGTGAAGGAGCAAAGGAAGCAAGAAGCAGTAGCGCAGCTGCAGGAGATAGAACAACAGGTCATCACAACAACCGACTTGTATGATAAAGAAACACAAATTTGGACAAATCTAGAGGAGGATCAATAGGTCCAAAGGTGGGGCAAGGAAGAAGAAAGGATCAACAGAATGATCCAAGACCTCAAGTAGAGGCAGAAGACAATGGCCATCACAGAGCACATCAAAGGGGCACAGGACATGAAGAAACTATAGGCAAAACTCACCACTACGAAAAAACAGAAACAAGAGTGACATACTCAAATGGAACCGCTACAAGAGCGGGTAGTAGAAGTCCTGGCATAGGCAGATGAATCCAAGATGCAGATAACACAAACCCAAGCAGAGTTTGCAGAACTGAACAGTGATGAAATTGCAGCCCACATAGTGGACACACTCAAGGGGAAGATTGTGCAGGCGCATACACAGGTAGTAGAGCTCAAGGAAAATTTCTAGGTGACCACCAAGGAGATCGAGGAAGCATACAAAGGTTAGGTGGCTTGGGATGAGCCACATTTTAGTGTTGGGGGCCTATTGGAGGTAAGCCAAAACAGAAAGGTGGGGAAATTTTGGGAAAGAAAGCATGCACAAGGAAAGCGACAGTTGGAAGGAAGAACAACACCCACACATGCAGGGAAGACCTAACAACGATAGGGTTAGGGTTTTGGTAATATATTGTAATGGCTGAAGAGCCATAAATGTATAAATATAGATACTTAGGTATCATAATGGGTTTGGTTTTTTCTCATCAGAGAGACTAGTCATTATTATAGCAAGAAGTATTGTAGCGAGTTAATATGGAATGTTTTATTGTATGATCTATTTTATATAAGTTGTCAAGCTAGGGAAGACTAAGGAGGGTATATCTTGAGGGTTAGACCATAGGATGAGGATCCTGGTGCGATCTAGTTCGCCTCATATAGATCTTACCCAACTATGAGGGATTGTAAAGTGCACAACACTGTAGATGTGGAAATACTACAATAAAAGAGTTGAGAGCTAAATCTTTGTGGACGTAGCCCAGGAGTGGGTGAACCACGGTAATATATGTGTTATGTGACAAATGCATGCATATCTCTATTGTATTTAGTTATTATGGTTATGTTTAATGAATGGGTTGCTATATTTCCTGTTTATTTGTAACTAACAGTATATTGCATTTACAAGTTATAATATGGGTTCAATATATAGTTCTCATATCTAGCACTCAATCCTAGGATGTAAACACATGATTATTACAACCACCCATTAAATATATCTTGGGTGAGACGACGCAATGCATTCTGTGAGCTGTGTTGCCTTTTGGTATACCCGGGGGGCCTATAGTTTTAGAGGCTTTGCTGGAAACCTGACAGACATGAACCATTGGTCAATATAAACTTAGACAGAATAATAAAAGGAGAGAGTTAACCAACAATATTCATAACCATCACTCTCTCTCGAAGTGTCTGAAAGTCCTCAATGGAAAACTCTCCACCCAAACTATTTGGTGTCACTATGGATCTCCAACAATATCCTGCCACCAATGCGTGTGTATCGTCAAGTGGCCTCATGGATGCTAGGATCATATTCTCTCTGACCTTCAATTGTCCTGCCAAGTGTTGACCCTGCAAATCAACACCTCTATCGTGTCAAAGTGCTACTTCATAACTCTTGTTGCTAAGGTCAATTGTGGAATCCTCATCAATGCACTCCCCAAGACATGTTGTGCTACTCTGCTAAACTTCTGTTGTGCCACTCTATTCATCACCCATATGCCCATCCTATAATGGGGGTCCCCGTTCCATGGATGAATCACCCAGTGTTCATGCTCCATCAACCTTAGGTGTATCAACACCCAAATTATCTTGAATCCTATCATAAGGCCAATATGTTACCTCCTCCTCATGATCTAGAGTGCTATCCTCCTGTATACCACATGTTCTCATGTCACGTCCCTCTAATGGCGTGTCCAATGATGTTATCCTATCATCCTCATCGCACACATCCACACCCAATGAAATATCCCTGATCCGACTGATCAAGATATTTTCTACGATCTTACTGTTCCAACGTGCAGATCTGATACACTGGGGGTTTCTGGATGCATTTTAGGGTTTGATGTAGATGATCTTGTTTATAGTGTTTGCATGTCAGTTATTATGGTTGCATGTAGGTTATTATAGTTGCATGTAGCATAATAAAGGTATTACAATGATAAAATGACACATGCAATAGCATATAAGGTGAACAACTCAATATCATGAATAATAACAGTGCATGCGTGGGAATACAAATCACCTACTGAAATATATAGACTAAACGTCAGTCAGATCTCATGGATCTGTACTGGAATACAATCAAATAGAAAATAAATACCCGTGTCTGCAAGAAGGCAACATATCTGCTGCATGCACCGATAGAATGACCAAAATGAATGATCTCGGATGAGCACGGTGACCGCTATCAGCTGGAAAAATCGATCTCAAAACTCCACCATCAGAATGTCCTCAAAACTGCTCCAATCAATGCGCCCTGGCTGCTGCACTGGAAATAATGTCTGACGGAACCCCAAACAGACCTCTATGGCACTAGATCTGGACCCCTGGGGGGTTTGCGCCCCTCCTTGGGCACTGAATGCACCCCAATGGATTCCACCATCGGAATCTGCTGCTATGTAGATCAAAACGATCATCTCATCCCGTAGTGAAATGGGTTGGAAGAATTTGGCTGGATCTAATGGGGAACCCCTGCATGCAAAGCCAAATGCATGTCTGGAATGCATGTGCCCTAAACAGCTATATGGGTCGCTCTACAAGATTCCACCGTCGGAATCTGATGAAAACCGGCTCAATGGAAGCACCCTGGCTATCTCTCCACTAGTTCAGAATGGATCTACAATCGGGACCACGGTCTACTGCAGATCTGTGAATCTCTCCAATAGCTTGCACCCTCCTTGGCTAAGTTGTGCCCTCCTTACTGAATGCTCCTAAAATGCACGATGAAATACCTGGATGGTATCTCCGATAGGCTAGGGTGTGTCTCTCAACACTGAAACCGATCAAGGGTGGTGGTTTCCTCCAGAAATCCACAAAACAACAAGGTCGGCTCTCCTCCTCCACTGGAAGCTCTCAACATCAAATCATAATCATGCATAATGAGGAATTAGGTCATATTCCTCTCTATATACCTTTCCCGACCTAATTCTCCGTTGAAATCACTTAACCTAGGCACCCTTCCTCCTAAGTGAAATATTTGTCAATTAAGTCGCCCCTTATCACCTTTTCGTTCTAATTCTTCGTTGACTTAGGCTTAAGTGATTTTCCCTAAGTAATTAGGCTTAATTTANTCCTATCATAAGGCCAATATGTTACCTCCTCCTCATGATCTAGAGTGCTATCCTCCTGTATACCACATGTTCTCATGTCACGTCCCTCTAATGGCGTGTCCAATGATGTTATCCTGTCATCCTCATCGCACACATCCACACCCAATGAAATATCCCTGATCCGACTGATCAAGATATTTGCTACGATCTTACTGTTCCAACATGTAGATCTGATACACTGGGGGTTTCTGGATGCATTATAGGGTTTGATGTAGATGATCTTGTTTATAGTGTTTGCATGTCAGTTATTATGGTTGCATGTAGGTTATTATAGTTGCATGTAGCATAATAAAGGTCTTACAATCATAAAATGACACATGCAATAGCATATAAGGTGAACAACTCAATATCATGAATAATAACAGTGCATGCGTGGGAATACAAATCGCCTACTGAAATATATAGACTAAACGTCAGTCAGATCTCATGGATCTGTACTAGAATACAATCAAATAGAAAATAAATACCCGTGTCCGCAAGAAGGCAACATATCTTCTGCATGCACGGATAGAATGACCAAAATGAATGATCCCGGATGAGCACGGTGACCGCTATCAGCTGGAAAAATCGATCTCAAAACTCCACCATCAGAATGTCCTCAAAACTGCTCCAATCAATGTGCCTTGGCTGCTGCACTGGAAATAATGTCTGACGGAACCCCAAACAGACCTCTACGGCACTAGATCTGGACCCCTGGGGGGTTTGCGCCCCTCCTTGGGCACTGAATGCACCCAATGGATTCCACCGTCGGAATCTGCCTCTATGTAGATCAAAATGATCATCTCATCCCGTAGTGAAATGGGTTGGAAGAATTTGGCTGGATCTAATGGGGAACCCCTGCATGTAAAGCCAAATGCATGTCCGGAATGCATGTGCCCTAAACAACTGTATGGGTCGCTCTACAAGATTCCACCGTCGGAATCTGATGAAAACCGACTCAATGGAAGCACCCTGGCTATCTCTCCACTAGTTCGGAATGGATCTACAATCGGGACCACAGTCTATTGTAGATCTGTGAATCTCTCTAATAGCTTGCACCCTCCTTGGCTAAGTTGTGCCCTCCTTACTGAATGCTCCTGAAATGCACGATGAAATACCTGGATGGTATCTCCTATAGGCTAGGGTGTGTCTCTCAACACTGAAACTGATCAAGGGTGGTGGTTTCCTCCAGAAATCCACAAAACAACAAGGTCGGCTCTCCTCCTCCACTGGAAGCTCTCAACATCAAATCATAATCATGCATAATGAGGAATTAGGTCATATTCCTCTCTATATACCTTTCCCAATCTAATTCTCCGTTGAAATCACTTAACCTAGGCACCCTTCCTCCTAAGTGAAATATTTGTCAATTAAGTCGCCCCTTATCACCTTTTCATTCTAATTCTTCGTTGACTTAGGATTAAGTGTTTTTCCCTAAGTAATTAGGCTTAATTTATTGTTTAGCCTTAATTCCTCCTTATTTCTCCATATGGTTCCCTGTTTGTGCCTGACTATAGTCTACGGGAACATATAGACTACTAAGTCACTCCCTGCTGGCCTAATCTTGGGGATGGGACATCACAGTCCTCCCTTCCCGAGATTGCTTGTCCTCAAGCAACATCAATCCTGGGTGCTACAAAATATGCTCTCCCTCCCATGTGGCATCCTCCACTAGAATACCCCTCCATCTAACCAAGCACTCTCTGATGATCCTGCTCCTCAACCTGCACTCTCTCTGCTTTAGTATCTCCTCAGGTATTAGTTCTAACTGACCCTCCTCATCCAAGGGTGGCAATTCCTGTGAAGTGCTGATTTGTTGGCCCACTGCCTTTTTAAGGTAAGAGACGTGAAAGACGTTATGGATATTTCTACCCTCTGGTAGCTCTAGCTCGTATGCCACCTCACCTATCCGCTGAATGACTATGTATGGCCCATAGAACTTAGGCTTCAATTTTTCTTCTCCGCTCCTCTTCAAAGAGGACTGTCAGTATGGTTGTAACCATAGGAAAACCAGGTCTCCTACCTTGAAACTACACTCAACTCTGTGCTAATCTGCATATACCTTCTGTTGATTCTGAGCTGTCTGCAAGTTCTCCTTTGCTGATTGCAGAATCCTTCGATTCTCCTCCACCCAATCCTTGGCCCCTGGAACCCTGCTGTCCCCAAATGCTGCATCTATAAATGAAGGTGCATCGTACCCATACAATTCCCTGAATGGGGTCATCCTGATGGACATATGATAAGTCGTGTTGTAGCAATACTCGCCCATATGTAACCATCTCACCCATGTGCATTGCTGCCCCCCCACATAGTTCCTCAGATATCCTTCCACCCATTTGTTGACGATCTATGTCTGCCCATCTGTTTGTGGGTGGTAGCTGGTACTTGTAGCCAACTCTGTGCCTGCCAACCTAAAAAGTTCCTGCCAAAAAGAACTGATGAAGCGCCCATCTCTATCACTAAATATTTGAATGGGCAACTCGTGCAACCAGAATACCTCCCTGAAGAACAACTCTGCTACCTGTATGGCCTTGTAGTCCATGGGTATGGTGAAGAAATGTGCGAACTTGGTCAATCTTTCGACCACTACAAATATACAGTCTCTTCCCTGCACCCTAGGGAGACCTGTAATGAAATCCATAGAAATGCTCTCCCACTTCTGCTCTGGAATGGGTAGAGGCTGAAGTAACCCTGCAGGATGTGTCTACTCGGACTTGTTCTGCTAACAAGTCGTGCACTCTTGTATGTGTCTCAGCACATCATCCTTGAGACCCTTCCATGAGAATCTCTCTCTGATCTGCCTGTAGGTTTTGAAATATCCTTGATGCCCTGCTATTGGTGAATCGTGACATGCCTTCAGAATCTTCCCCTTCAGGGTGGATTCTGGAACCAAATAAATCCGGTTCTTGTAGAAAATGATGTCATCAAGAACTCGATACCTATCATCAATCACCTGCCCATCCATTACCTCACAAGAAAATTTGTTCTTGGAATATTCCACCAATAAATGAGCTTTCCAATCTGTACAGATGTCCATCATCGAACATCCTACTGGTCTCCTAGAAAATGCATTTGCCACCACATTCATTTTTCCCTTGACATACTCAATGTCAAAGTCGAAGGATTGGATCTTTGAGACCCACTTCTGTTGCCTCTCGCTGAGGTCTTTCTACTCAAGGAAATACTTAAGACTGTTATGATCAGTCTTCATTACAAATCTGCTGCCAACCAGATACTGCTTGAATTTGGTTAAAGCATGCATGATCGCTAGCATTTCCTTGTCGTAAATAGGATAGAGCCTATCTGACTCATTGAGCTTCCTGCTCTCAAAAACAATGGGATGTCCCCCCTGCATCAATACTGCTCCAATCCCCACCCCTGATGCATCACACTCTAGGACAAATGGCTGAGAAAAGTCGGGGAGTGATAAAATAGGGCATGTGCTCATAATCTCCTTCATTTTGTTGAAGGTCTGCTGTGAATCCTCTGTCCAATGAAAAGCTCCCTTCTTCGTCAAGTCTATGAGTGGTGCTCCCAACTGTGAAAAACCCTTGACAAACTGCCTGTAGTAATTGCATAACCCAAAGAATCCTCTCAGCTCTGTGAGGTTCTTGGGTGTTGGCCAATCCACAATGGCTCTTATCTTCTCCTGATGAACCTGTACTCCCTGTCCACTGATGTTGTGCCCCAAATATAGTAGCTCCCTCATGCCGAATTTACATTTGGATTCCTTGGCATATAAAGACCGTGTCTTCATAATATCCAAGACCATCTCCAAATGTGCCAAATGCTCATCCCATGTCTTGTTGTAGATCAATATGTCGTCGAAGAATACCAGGATGTATTTCCTCAACTGTCCTCTGAAGATATGGTTCATGCAAGACTGGAAAGTGGCTGGTG
>JZKD02S1068098.1:76359-92670 GCA_000966675.3 Picea glauca
GAGTACTTTTTCTGAGGTTTTTCTATGCTATATTGATATTTGGTTCTTAACATGGGTGGTCTCAGTCTCTGAATCACTGTCTGTAGATGTCTGAATGTCCTCATCCTCCTCCTCACTTCCATATTCCACCTCAATATAGTGGATCTGTCCCTTCCCCATGCATCTATGCCCGGGGACCCAAGGATCTCTGCAGGAGAAGAAAAGATTCTTCCTCATCAACTCCATTGTGTATCATCATCCAACTTGGGCTTGCCCTTCCACTCCCTTGGAGGATTCTTCTGATCCTTATCTCTCTGCGGTACAAAGGGTTTAGTAAAGGGTTTATTCCTTGGTACCGAATCCGCCAAATCTCTAGTGCGCCGGACGACATCCTGCAAGGAATGAGGGCGATATGCCTTCACCCATCCTCTCAAGGGTTCTGTGAGCCCTTCGATGAATAGCATGACCAATCATGGCTCATATATGTCTGTCACTATAACTGCCACCCTCTGAAACTCTGCAATAAATGCCTCTGCAGTGCCAGTTTGTCTCAACTGGGATAAATCTTTGAAATGGATCTCCGGATCCCTCCTATCAAATCTGTCCATGAGTCTCTCAGTGAACTCTCTGTAGGAAGTGATGTGATCATGACCCAATGTCACCAATCCATGATACCACCACTCATGTGCCTCACCCTCCAAGTGTAGGGTGGCTAAACTGATGGCCTTTGCCTCTGTCATCTGGTTGAGCTTGTAGTAAGTGTCCAGTTTCTGTACCCAATATTTGGTAGTGCATCTGGATGATCTGTCAAAATATGGTATGGTGAGTTTACCAACTTTGTGGATGAATTCAAGGTTATGCCCCTACTGCTGCTACTGCTGCTGCTGCTGCCCTCCCCTCTGTGGGTCTCTGGGACGATTTCTTAGTCTGAGTCCAAAGTACTCGACTAGGGTCATGTCTCTCTGGAAGTCACGGTCCATGGCCGCATACTCTCTCTGATACTCTGCCATATCCTCCGCATGTGTGGCCGGTCTCTGAGATATCGGTATATGTGGTGCTACTGGGGCTTCTCTCTGGAAACTGGGAAATAATGGGTGTGGGATCCTACTCCCAGAGGTGTATGTGCGAGTGGGTGACTGCTGTCTACTGCCTGCCCCTGAGTTCCCATGTGTTGCATGTGGGCCTTGAGAGCCCAGAATCTCCATCATCGCCAGTCTATCTGCTACCTGAGCCAAGGATTGGGACATGGTACGTTGACTAGCTAGCATGTCACTGATCACCTGCATGAAGACTACGTCTGGATCTGATGGGGCCTTACCGCTACCCTCTGGTCGCTCATACCTTTCACCCAACCTCTTCTCTGCTTCGCGCTCATACTCACGCTCTGCTCTTCATTCTGCTTCTCTAAGTGCCTCTTCCTCTTCCTCTGAACTGGGAGGGAAAGGCGGGAAGTTAGCTCTGTCCCTTCTTCCCTTTTGCCGACTGTACGTGACGTATTCGTCACCCTCATGCTCACGGCCATCTGGTTCTTCTGCTCCACTCATTGTCTTTAGTCACAGGTTGGTAGGACTAAAGCTCTGATACCACTGAAATATCCCTGATCCGACTGATCAAGATATTTTCTACGATCTTACTGTTCCAACGTGAAGATCTGATACACTGGGGGTTTCTGGATGCGTTTTAGGGTTTGATGTAGATGATCTTGTTTATAGTGTTTGCATGTCAGTTATTATGGTTGCATGTAGGTTATTATAGTTGCATGTAGCATAATAAAGGTCTTACAATGATAAAATGACACATGCAATAGCATATAAGGTGAACAACTCAATATCATGAATAATAACAGTGCATGCGTGGGAATACAAATCGCCTACTGAAATATATAGACTAAACGTCAGTCAGATCTCATGGATCTGTACTGGAATACAACCAAATAGTAAAGAAATACCCGTGTCTGCAAGAAGGCAGCAGATATGCTGCATGCATGGATAGAATGACCAAAATGAACGATTCTGGATGAGCACGATGACTGCTATCAGCTGGAAAAATCGATCTCAAAAATCCACCATCAGAATGTCCTAAAAAATGCTCCAATCAATGTGCCCTGGCTGCTGCACTAAAAATAATGTCTGACGAAACCCCGAACGGACCTCTACGGCACTAGATCTGGACCCTTTGGGGGTTTGCGCCCCTCCTTGGGCACTGAATGTGCCCCAATGGATTCCACCGTTGGAATATGCCGCTATGTAGCTCAAAACAATCGTCTCGTCCCGTAGTGAAATGGGTTGGAAGAATTTGGATGGATATGATGGGGAACCCCTGCATGCAAAGACAAATGCCTGTCTGGAATGCATGCGCCCTAAATAGCTGTATGGGTCACTCTGCAAGATTCCACTATCGGAATCTGATGAAAACTGGCTCAATGGAAGCGCCTTGGATAACTCTCCACTGGGTCGGAATGGATATGCAATCGGGACCACGATCTACTGCAGATCTGTGAATCTCTCTAATAGATTTCACCCTCCTTGGCTAAGTTGTGCCCTCCTTAATGAATGCTCCTGAAATGCATGATGAAATACCTGGATGGTATCTCCAATAGGCTAGGGTGTGTCTCTCAACACCGAAACCGATCAAGGGTGGTGGTTTCCTCCAGAAATCCACAAAACAACAAGGTCGACTCTCCTCCTCCACTGGAAGCTCTCAACATCAAATCATAATCATGCATAATGAGGAATTAGGTCAAATTCCTCTCTATATACCTTTCTCGACCTAATTCTTTGTTGATATCACTTAACCTAGGCGCCCTTCCTCCTAAGTGAAATATTTGTCAATTAAGTCGCCCCTTATCACCTTTTCATTCTAATTCTTCGTTGACTTAAGCTTAAGTGATTTTCCCTAAGTAATTAGGCTTAATTTATCGTTTAGCCTTAATTCCTCCTTATTTCTCCATCTGGTTCCCTGTTTGTGCCTGACTATAGTCTACGGGAACATATAGACTACTAAGTCACTCCCTACTGGCCTAATCTTGGGGATGGGACATCACACCCAAATCATCCTGAAACTCATCACAAGGAAAATATGGTACCGCCTCATGATCTAAAGTGCTATCCTCCTTTCTACCACATGTTCTCATGTCACGACCCTCCGGTGATGTGTCCAATGCTACTACACTATCATACTCAACACATACATCCTCATCCTAGATGGGCATAGGTTCAATTTGTGCCCCTGTCAATCCACTAACATGTGGTGGTGTATCCAACTTCCTGACTACTCTTCTCCAAACATTTTCTATTGCAATATTCTTGGCCCATCCCACAATATCATCTTTATTCCACTTAGGATGTATGATGGATACAAACTCTTTGAATGTTACTTGAGCCCGAAATGTCATACTAAGATCTTGATATTTCTCATCACAATATAGAATCTCCTTTGCGATATCCATTTCTCCCAAGACACTAAAAATGTGTAATACTAAGTACCCTATCCAATTTGCATTATAAAATTATTCTCCTTAATGAATACCCCTTAGGTTGGGACGAATCTTTTCTCTCATACCACTGTAATATTCCACAATAGAATATGTGCTAAAATATGATTTAGTTGGTTGGAGAGTTTCGTCAAACACTTGGCATACAAGCTCCCAAAGCCCTTGAAATCACTTAAATACTTGTTGTCCCAATTAACTCAAGTTTAAGGGTTGAAGATTATGTCAAACACATCATATGAAACACCTAATCCCTTCAAAATGAGTGGTTGTTCTGAATTTATGGTTGTTGTTATGTTTATTTTTAGCTGGTTGGTTGAAGTGTTTTGTCAAAAACTTTGCATACATATGGTTGTAGATTTCATCATTGGTTTTGTTTCTTATGTATGGTGGTTCTTTTTTCATGAAATGAAATGTAAATTACACAATAAATACATATGAAACAATACTACAAAAATTCAATACACAATGAAGCCAAAATACCTTAGATATGATTTTATTATTTAATTTGCTAACCTCAATACATGGGTGAATAGATCTGATGTAAATCTGATACAAAATTATATGGATGATGTAGAAGGCTCCTAACACTAAAAATATACAATAAACCGACTCTAGAAACCCTCCAAAGGGTACCCACAATAGATCTCCTCCAAGAATCTACCACATGATAACCAAGCTACCAAGTGTCAATAATATGCCTTGCTTTAATAATTTCTCCCAACAAGAGAAAGGGGTATTAACCCACCAAGGAAATGGTAAATATACCCTCCAAAGAGGTTCCCCACCAGTATATAAATCAAACACTCTCTAGTATGCAACATATGGAACAAAGGGAAGAAACCCTTGATGGAGAGTGCGCCCTTCTTGGCCAATAATTCTCCCAACTCTGCTAATAAATAAGTATGACCACTATAAATTCCCTAAAGTGTCAAGGAAAGTCTCTCTAGGGATGGAAACTACATGCAAAGTGAGATCTCTCCCAGATATCAATTTTAGAACTCAAATAGAACCACCTCAATTTGGATAGTGTGCCCCTCCTAAAAAAAATGGCCGAAGTAGATCTGAATTGAATAGAATGATGAAGGTGGAATATTTCACCACCTTGGTCAAGATTGGATAAGGAATAGAGGAATATTTCACCTCCTTGCTAATCTATAGGGTTTGTTCATTCAAAACCCTCAAAATGCTCAAGCTTCTAGAGCTCAGAGACACAAGTGAAAATGATCAATAAGATAATGAGATAATATGAGCCCCTATCTCTCTTTTATACCCCTTTTCACCTTTTTCCCTTCAAGTGACTTTTAATTCATCTTTAACATTTTCTCATAAAATCACTTTATTAATTTAATGTACATTTTTACTCCAAAAAGTGATTAATTCGCCCCTATGACTTCTCTGTCCACTGAAAGTCACTTTTCTTCATCCTATCCTATAGATATTTTCTCCCTGGTTCCAACGAGCCATTACATTGAGGTGTTTCTCCAATAAACAAGCCCCAAATAGCTCCTTCAGTGTAATTAATTAAAATATGTTCAATAATAACAAAAAATTATGGAAATCGTTGGAATTCCATGAAACGAAGAGAGAACTGTGCGGAAATGATCCCAGTGATGAAAGATGGTTAATGGTCTAGCCAGGGCCCCATAAAACTCCTCCAAAATTCCCGAGCTCACTATTATCCTCATTTTACTCCTATGGTCAAGTTGACATAAACTCATAAAGTCTCCTATGACTGCAAGGCAGGGTAATCCAAAAATGGGAACATTACATTGACCTTATTTTATACATTTTTTGGATATCTTTTGCATAGGGTGAGGGTTTACCCACTGATTTATTTTAGTTTTTTCTCAACAACCAACTTGAGATTTTTCACTAGTCACATCATTGTTGTTTTTTTATTCTGGAACCAGGATTTCAAAATATTTTGTCATTGATTCAAAGTTTTTAGGAGAACAATTATTTTAGGGTATTCCTAGGTTTTAAACCCTCCTTCACGACCAATGTGCATATTTTCTAGGGTTGCCTAGGTTTTAAAAGCCTAAAATCCGACACTAATATATATTGCATATTTGTTGAAGTGTAGTGTAGATTTCTTAAAGATACCGATACTCTAGGGTTTTTTAGGGCTTATACCATATTCTACGATTAGTGAACTCTTTTATTTTTTCAGTTGATATACACTACATATTTTCTAGAGTGTATTGCAGATTTTTGAAAGAGGTTGATACTTGTTACCACACAAACTCACACTTTAGGAGATAAATCCAAAAGCTTAAGTGCGATCTGAGTGAAACTAAGAGGGTGTCACTGTCACCTCAACAACCCTCTTTTTCACTTCAAGCTGACAGTCCTTTGGCTCAAGGGGGGCTTCCCTAGGTTAATATTTCTAGTAATCAAGGCAATGAAGCTCAAGGTGACGTGAAGAGTAAATCTAGGAAAAATAATTTTGGTACATTTTAGGGTATGAAAGATGACGGGAGGATTAGAGGCCATTGTCTTCTCATTGGGCATATGGGTTCAATCAGGGAATCACTTGAAGAAGGTAAATAATTTATATTGGGTGATACCTAAGGTAGTCAACTATAATCCTTAGGATATCATCTTATAGGGTTCCAACTAGGGTAATCCACTACAATCCCTAGAAAATCCTCCTATGTCATTTAACAAGATTTAAAGACAATATNCCTCCTTATTTCTCCATCTGGTTCCCTGTTTGTGCCTGACTATAGTCTACGGGAACATATAGACTACTAAGTCACTCCCTGCTGGCCTAATCTTGGGGATGGGACATCACACCCAAATCATCCTGAAACTCATCACAAGGAAAATATGGTACCTCCTCATGATCTAAAGTGCTATCCTCCTTTCTACCACATTTTCTCATGTCACGACCCTTCGGTGATGTGTCCAATGCTACTACGCTATCATACTCAACACATACATCCTCATCCTAGATGGGCATAGGTTCAATTTGTGCCCCTGTCAATCCACTAACATGTGGTGGTGTATCCAAATTCCTGACTACTCTTCTCCAAACATTTTCTATTGCAATATTCTTGGCCCATCCCACAATATCATATTTATTCCACTTAGGATGTATGATGGATACAAACTCTTTGAATGTTACTTGAGCCCGAAATGTCATACTAAGATCTTGATATTTCTCATCACAATATAGAATCTCCTTTGCGATATCCATTTCTCCCAAGACACTAAAAATGTGTAATACTAAGTACCCTATCCAATTTGCATTATAAAATTATTCTCCTTAATGAATACCCCTTAGGTTGGGACGAATCTTTTCTCTCATACCACTGTAATATTCCACAATAGAATATGTGCTAAAATATGATTTAGTTGGTTGGAGAGTTTCGTCAAACACTTGGCATACAAGCTCCCAAAGCCCTTGAAATCACTTAAATACTTGTTGTCCCAATTAACTCAAGTTTAAGGGTTGAAGATTATGTCAAACACATCATATGAAACACCTAATCCCTTCAAAATGAGTGGTTGTTCTGAATTTATGGTTGTTGTTATGTTTATTTTTAGCTGGTTGGTTGAAGTGTTTTGTCAAAAACTTTGCATACATATGGTTGTAGATTTCATCATTGGTTTTGTTTCTTATGTATGGTGGTTCTTTTTTCATGAAATGAAATGTAAATTACACAATAAATACATATGAAACAATACTACAAAAATTCAATACACAATGAAGCCAAAATACCTTAGATATGATTTTATTATTTAATTTGCTAACCTCAATACATGGGTGAATAGATCTGATGTAAATCTGATACAAAATTATATGGATGATGTAGAAGGCTCCTAACACTAAAAATATACAATAAACCGACTCTAGAAACCCTCCAAAGGGTACCCACAATAGATCTCCTCCAAGAATCTACCACATGATAACCAAGCTACCAAGTGTCAATAATATGCCTTGCTTTAATAATTTCTCCCAACAAGAGAAAGGGGTATTAACCCACCAAGGAAATGGTAAATATACCCTCCAAAGAGGTTCCCCACCAGTATATAAATCAAACACTCTCTAGTATGCAACATATGGAACAAAGGGAAGAAACCCTTGATGGAGAGTGCGCCCTTCTTGGCCAATAATTCTCCCAACTCTGCTAATAAATAAGTATGACCACTATAAATTCCCTAAAGTGTCAAGGAAAGTCTCTCTAGGGATGGAAACTACATGCAAAGTGAGATCTCTCCCAGATATCAATTTTAGAACTCAAATAGAACCACCTCAATTTGGATAGTGTGCCCCTCCTAAAAAAAATGGCCGAAGTAGATCTGAATTGAATAGAATGATGAAGGTGGAATATTTCACCACCTTGGTCAAGATTGGATAAGGAATAGAGGAATATTTCACCTCCTTGCTAATCTATAGGGTTTGTTCATTCAAAACCCTCAAAATGCTCAAGCTTCTAGAGCTCAGAGACACAAGTGAAAATGATCAATAAGATAATGAGATAATATGAGCCCCTATCTCTCTTTTATACCCCTTTTCACCTTTTTCCCTTCAAGTGACTTTTAATTCATCTTTAACATTTTCTCATAAAATCACTTTATTAATTTAATGTACATTTTTACTCCAAAAAGTGATTAATTCGCCCCTATGACTTCTCTGTCCACTGAAAGTCACTTTTCTTCATCCTATCCTATAGATATTTTCTCCCTGGTTCCAACGAGCCATTACATTGAGGTGTTTCTCCAATAAACAAGCCCCAAATAGCTCCTTCAGTGTAATTAATTAAAATATGTTCAATAATAACAAAAAATTATGGAAATCGTTGGAATTCCATGAAACGAAGAGAGAACTGTGCGGAAATGATCCCAGTGATGAAAGATGGTTAATGGTCTAGCCAGGGCCCCATAAAACTCCTCCAAAATTCCCGAGCTCACTATTATCCTCATTTTACTCCTATGGTCAAGTTGACATAAACTCATAAAGTCTCCTATGACTGCAAGGCAGGGTAATCCAAAAATGGGAACATTACATTGACCTTATTTTATACATTTTTTGGATATCTTTTGCATAGGGTGAGGGTTTACCCACTGATTTATTTTAGTTTTTTCTCAACAACCAACTTGAGATTTTTCACTAGTCACATCATTGTTGTTTTTTTATTCTGGAACCAGGATTTCAAAATATTTTGTCATTGATTCAAAGTTTTTAGGAGAACAATTATTTTAGGGTATTCCTAGGTTTTAAACCCTCCTTCACGACCAATGTGCATATTTTCTAGGGTTGCCTAGGTTTTAAAAGCCTAAAATCCGACACTAATATATATTGCATATTTGTTGAAGTGTAGTGTAGATTTCTTAAAGATACCGATACTCTAGGGTTTTTTAGGGCTTATACCATATTCTACGATTAGTGAACTCTTTTATTTTTTCAGTTGATATACACTACATATTTTCTAGAGTGTATTGCAGATTTTTGAAAGAGGTTGATACTTGTTACCACACAAACTCACACTTTAGGAGATAAATCCAAAAGCTTAAGTGCGATCTGAGTGAAACTAAGAGGGTGTCACTGTCACCTCAACAACCCTCTTTTTCACTTCAAGCTGACAGTCCTTTGGCTCAAGGGGGGCTTCCCTAGGTTAATATTTCTAGTAATCAAGGCAATGAAGCTCAAGGTGACGTGAAGAGTAAATCTAGGAAAAATAATTTTGGTACATTTTAGGGTATGAAAGATGACGGGAGGATTAGAGGCCATTGTCTTCTCATTGGGCATATGGGTTCAATCAGGGAATCACTTGAAGAAGGTAAATAATTTATATTGGGTGATACCTAAGGTAGTCAACTATAATCCTTAGGATATCATCTTATAGGGTTCCAACTAGGGTAATCCACTACAATCCCTAGAAAATCCTCCTATGTCATTTAACAAGATTTAAAGACAATATAAAGGGAAGGTAGTGTTTCCACTTAGGAGAAGTATCCAACCCACTAAGTGTATCCTTGGAGGCAAAAACCTGAGTCTATACCCACTTTCACCTCAATCTAGACTCCTTCTGTCTAGGCTCACTCCTAGGGAAGCCAAAGGGGGTAGACTGTAATGTCCCCCACCTCTTGCTGAAGAGGTATTGAGAAGACTTAGTGGCCTAAGCATCCCCACTAGACCATAGTCTCACACTAAGGGGAAGGGTCAACCAAAATAAAGTTATTTTATTAAGTTGACTTGATGAAAGGTGAAAAAGAGTTAAAAATAACTCAATGGAGGAATAGAATGTTGGACATTTGAGAGGGGGGGTGAATCAGTTGTCACTGTGCTTAAACAATTATGCTTCTTTTAAAATCTTTACAAGGCACTCAATGATGATCAAAATAATGCAGGGAAATAAATAATGGCACATTCAACATCAGTCACATATATGAGAAACANTTTATTCCACTTAGGATGTATGATGGATACAAACTCTTTGAATGTTACTTGAGCCCGAAATGTCATACTAAGATCTTGATATTTCTCATCACAATATAGAATCTCCTTTGCGATATCCATTTCTCCCAAGACACTAAAAATGTGTAATACTAAGTACCCTATCCAATTTGCATTATAAAATTATTCTCCTTAATGAATACCCCTTAGGTTGGGACGAATCTTTTCTCTCATACCACTGTAATATTCCACAATAGAATATGTGCTAAAATATGATTTAGTTGGTTGGAGAGTTTCGTCAAACACTTGGCATACAAGCTCCCAAAGCCCTTGAAATCACTTAAATACTTGTTGTCCCAATTAACTCAAGTTTAAGGGTTGAAGATTATGTCAAACACATCATATGAAACACCTAATCCCTTCAAAATGAGTGGTTGTTCTGAATTTATGGTTGTTGTTATGTTTATTTTTAGCTGGTTGGTTGAAGTGTTTTGTCAAAAACTTTGCATACATATGGTTGTAGATTTCATCATTGGTTTTGTTTCTTATGTATGGTGGTTCTTTTTTCATGAAATGAAATGTAAATTACACAATAAATACATATGAAACAATACTACAAAAATTCAATACACAATGAAGCCAAAATACCTTAGATATGATTTTATTATTTAATTTGCTAACCTCAATACATGGGTGAATAGATCTGATGTAAATCTGATACAAAATTATATGGATGATGTAGAAGGCTCCTAACACTAAAAATATACAATAAACCGACTCTAGAAACCCTCCAAAGGGTACCCACAATAGATCTCCTCCAAGAATCTACCACATGATAACCAAGCTACCAAGTGTCAATAATATGCCTTGCTTTAATAATTTCTCCCAACAAGAGAAAGGGGTATTAACCCACCAAGGAAATGGTAAATATACCCTCCAAAGAGGTTCCCCACCAGTATATAAATCAAACACTCTCTAGTATGCAACATATGGAACAAAGGGAAGAAACCCTTGATGGAGAGTGCGCCCTTCTTGGCCAATAATTCTCCCAACTCTGCTAATAAATAAGTATGACCACTATAAATTCCCTAAAGTGTCAAGGAAAGTCTCTCTAGGGATGGAAACTACATGCAAAGTGAGATCTCTCCCAGATATCAATTTTAGAACTCAAATAGAACCACCTCAATTTGGATAGTGTGCCCCTCCTAAAAAAAATGGCCGAAGTAGATCTGAATTGAATAGAATGATGAAGGTGGAATATTTCACCACCTTGGTCAAGATTGGATAAGGAATAGAGGAATATTTCACCTCCTTGCTAATCTATAGGGTTTGTTCATTCAAAACCCTCAAAATGCTCAAGCTTCTAGAGCTCAGAGACACAAGTGAAAATGATCAATAAGATAATGAGATAATATGAGCCCCTATCTCTCTTTTATACCCCTTTTCACCTTTTTCCCTTCAAGTGACTTTTAATTCATCTTTAACATTTTCTCATAAAATCACTTTATTAATTTAATGTACATTTTTACTCCAAAAAGTGATTAATTCGCCCCTATGACTTCTCTGTCCACTGAAAGTCACTTTTCTTCATCCTATCCTATAGATATTTTCTCCCTGGTTCCAACGAGCCATTACATTGAGGTGTTTCTCCAATAAACAAGCCCCAAATAGCTCCTTCAGTGTAATTAATTAAAATATGTTCAATAATAACAAAAAATTATGGAAATCGTTGGAATTCCATGAAACGAAGAGAGAACTGTGCGGAAATGATCCCAGTGATGAAAGATGGTTAATGGTCTAGCCAGGGCCCCATAAAACTCCTCCAAAATTCCCGAGCTCACTATTATCCTCATTTTACTCCTATGGTCAAGTTGACATAAACTCATAAAGTCTCCTATGACTGCAAGGCAGGGTAATCCAAAAATGGGAACATTACATTGACCTTATTTTATACATTTTTTGGATATCTTTTGCATAGGGTGAGGGTTTACCCACTGATTTATTTTAGTTTTTTCTCAACAACCAACTTGAGATTTTTCACTAGTCACATCATTGTTGTTTTTTTATTCTGGAACCAGGATTTCAAAATATTTTGTCATTGATTCAAAGTTTTTAGGAGAACAATTATTTTAGGGTATTCCTAGGTTTTAAACCCTCCTTCACGACCAATGTGCATATTTTCTAGGGTTGCCTAGGTTTTAAAAGCCTAAAATCCGACACTAATATATATTGCATATTTGTTGAAGTGTAGTGTAGATTTCTTAAAGATACCGATACTCTAGGGTTTTTTAGGGCTTATACCATATTCTACGATTAGTGAACTCTTTTATTTTTTCAGTTGATATACACTACATATTTTCTAGAGTGTATTGCAGATTTTTGAAAGAGGTTGATACTTGTTACCACACAAACTCACACTTTAGGAGATAAATCCAAAAGCTTAAGTGCGATCTGAGTGAAACTAAGAGGGTGTCACTGTCACCTCAACAACCCTCTTTTTCACTTCAAGCTGACAGTCCTTTGGCTCAAGGGGGGCTTCCCTAGGTTAATATTTCTAGTAATCAAGGCAATGAAGCTCAAGGTGACGTGAAGAGTAAATCTAGGAAAAATAATTTTGGTACATTTTAGGGTATGAAAGATGACGGGAGGATTAGAGGCCATTGTCTTCTCATTGGGCATATGGGTTCAATCAGGGAATCACTTGAAGAAGGTAAATAATTTATATTGGGTGATACCTAAGGTAGTCAACTATAATCCTTAGGATATCATCTTATAGGGTTCCAACTAGGGTAATCCACTACAATCCCTAGAAAATCCTCCTATGTCATTTAACAAGATTTAAAGACAATATCAAGGGAAGGTAGTGTTGCCACTTAGGAGAAGTCTCCAACCCACTAGGTGTATCCTTGGAGGCAAAAAACTGAGTCTATACCCACTTTCACCTCAATCTAGACTCCTTCTGTCTAGGCTCACTCCTAGGGAAGCCAAAGGGGGTAGATTGTAATGTCCCCCACCTCTTGCTGAAGAGGTATTGAGAAGACTTAGTGGCCTAAGCATCCCCACTAGACCATAGTCTCACACTAAGGGGAAGGGTCAACCAAAATAAAGTTATATTATTAAGTTGACTTGATGAAAGGTGAAAAAGAGTTAAAAATAACTCAATGGAGGAATAGAATGTTGGACATTTGAGAGGGGGGGTGAATCAGTTGTCACCGTGCTTAAACAATTATGCTTCTTTTAAAATCTTTACAAGGCACTCAATGATGATCAAAATAATGCAGGGAAATAAATAATGGCACATTCAACATCAGTCACATATATGAGAAACACAGAGACAAATATTTCTCGAGGAAACCCATACAGGGTAAAAACCTCTTCTTCTTTATATGATAAGTATTATTTACATTCTTTACATTATCATACATATGAGAACCAACTCATTGTGAGGCTACAACCTTTGTTTTTGCAAGCTGCAACTTGCTAAGAGAACCAACTCTCTGTTTTCTCTAGCACCCACTAGAAGGAAGCACCAACTCCCTGGTTTCTCTAGTACCAACTAGAAGGAAGCACCTACTCCCTAGTTTCTCTAGCACCAACTAGAAGGAAGCTACTACTCCCTATGTTCAAGCACCCACTTGAACCTCTGAGGACATCAGTCCTCCCAAGCACCTCCCTTCCACCCTAGATTATGAATATGAAATACTGAAACCTATTACAGTTATATAGTGTTCAATAACAACTTACCAGTCTCATCACTGTTCTGCAAGATTTTTCTACTCAGTCTTCGTCACTGTCTTCCTGCATGCATCCGCTGCCCATTTTGTTCTTTTGCCTTTTGTGCTCTATGTGCCATTCCCATTCAATGCACCTTTTTTTTCCTATCCATTTCAGTTGCTGCACCACCCCTTTACTTCTTCACACATGCATTACTTCACCTAACCAACAACCACATCATCACTTCTCTGTCCCGTGTACTTATAGCTTCTATACACCTTGTGCATGTAATGTACACCATGCCTCTGCCTGCTCACACTGTGTTAATCTCTTCCACATCTCGAGTGCTCTGTCTGATCATCATGGTAACCCTTCATATTTTTTGGTGGTTTTCCCACACGTTCAACATCACTGGATGTCATGCTAATATTCCTCATCCTCTCTAGTAGTTGAGACTCTTCATCTTCTCTAGCATAGTCAAGCTTATACTTTCTATTTTAGTTACAAACTTCAACGCTCATCCACTTGCCAGTCACCTCCATGAACAGTCTTTGTTCTATTGGCTGATATCTTGAGACTCTTCACCTCTTTTGTCAATCACCTCGAAGTGTCTTCGAGTCCTCTGGTAGAACTCATCACTAGTTTTTGACAGGTTCACTATGTCGTGCAACAGTAGCCCTCTGATCTCCTTCAGTTTCATCTGCATCATTGAATGATCTTCATAAGATTTCCTTTATTTCGTATTTCATCATTTTGGATTTCCTGTGGCCAAGTGTCTTGCCAGTCCATGTCGTGATCTTTGAAACTCTGAAACAGATCTTTTCTGTGTTAGCTCCTTCCTCTATATGACCATGGCCATGACCAAGCGCTTGTTCATAAAGTGCTTTTTGAGATTTCATTTTTCGGCATTTCAGGACTCCCGATGTTGAGAGTCTCTGACTTCTTCATCTCCCGATAACTGAAATCCCGGTCTCCAATACATTGAAGGGGGTCAGATCAATGGTCCACGATCTCTTCAAACCAACGGCTCAGATCATTTTGCGATTTCACAAATCGTGATTTCGACATTCCTGTGGTGAATGTTCTTGATGCTTCCAACTACCGATTCATGAAACTTTGAAATGGCGTGGGATCAACGGTCCCAATCAACCCTTGATCTGATGACTCAGATCATTTTTCGATTTCACATTTCACGATTTCGACATTCCTGTGGTATTGTTTCTTGTCTCTCCAAGTCGCGATTCACAAAACCCCGAAATGGAGTCTTTGACATGCTTTGATCTTCTGCCACATGTCCCTCTTGGATCAATGGTCAAGATTTTATCGAGAATTCGCAACTCCACGAGCCTTCATTGTGCCTGATCAACGGTCCATATTTGGCCTCGATCTAACGATTGAGATTATTTCGCGATTTCACATATCACGAGTTCGAGAGGTGAAAGGCTAGAGCATTTCATACCTCTGACTTTCCAGTTAGCGAAATGTTGATCTGTGTCCACGTGTCCTACCCGTAAATGGATGGTCCTCCTTCTTTCTGGATTTTGTATACCCCCTTCTCCTTTCACTTTAATGAATGTGCAGGTTCTCTCTGATCCAACGATGGTCGAAACTTATGCTCAGATCTAACGCCTGAGATATGTCTTCCTCTTCTGCACATTCTTCTTGTCTATAATCAGATATCATGGTCCTCCTTCTTTCAGGAATTTAAATGAGATCCAACGGTCACTAATGCTTCTCCTCCCGAGCTTAGGCACTGTGATCGACTCTGCGCTAATTACTCCTGAGCTTACTTTGTTCCTGTTTTTCATCGATGCTTACTCTGATCTTGTCATCAATGACCACCCTACAATCCTTTGCACGTTTTCTTACATCTTTGTTGTTGTACTTTCCATCAATGAAAAGCCTACAATGTCTGTAAAACATGCCAACAATCTCCCCCTTTGGCATTGATGGCAACAAAGACACTCCTATTCTTTTCTCCCCCTTTGACATCAATGTAAAAGAAAACACGCCCCCCCTGAGCTGTTGCATTAATTTTAGGAGGTATCAGATATGAAACCAATATAGGACTCCCCCTAATAGGATGGACTCTCTTAGATGTGAGATGGGATGACAACCAACTTATGTCTGAGATATTCAAAAGGTGTCTTGGCTAGGGGTTTAGTAAAGATGTCTGCAATTTGTTCTGTAGTGGGAATGTAATGGACCTGAACAATCTGTTTGGTGACCTGCTCTCTTAGAAAATGATATTTTATGGGAATATGCTTGGTCTTGGAGTGGAAGACAAGATTTTTAAACACACTAATGGCACTAGTGTTATCATAATGAATTGGGATTGGTGCAGTGTATTTTACCTCCAAGTCTGCAAGTGTCTGAATCATCCATAATATCTGAGTGCAACAGGTAGCAACAAAAATATACTTTGCCTCTGTGGTTGATAAAGAAATGGAACCTTTCTTTTTACTAATCCATGCTACTAATGAGTCACCTAGGAAGAATGCTCCTCCACTGGTGCTTTTTCTCTCATCAACATAGTTTTCCCAATCTGCATCTGAATAAGTAGTTAACTAAAAATTCTGATTTCTGGGATACCACAAACCATGAGTCATTGTTTCTTTCAAATACTTGAATATTCTTTTGACAGCTAGTAAGTGACTCTATTTAGGTGCAGACTGATATCTTCCAACCATTCCTACAACATGCATTATGTCTGGGCGAGATG
>JZKD02S1068110.1:0-13220 GCA_000966675.3 Picea glauca
TTGATTAATCTATGAAAGTTCCCATTTCCACAATGTTTTTGGGGCTCTTTTTCATTTTCCTAGGTGTGTAGGTGGAATCTTCCCTTTCCTTTCTACTTCATGTTCTTTCGTTGAGTCCATGCTGCCTGTTGTTCCATTTTTTCTACTATCTCTACTATGAGAACTAATTTTCCATGGAGTAATTCCTCCAAACCACTATGATTTTATTTATTGCTTCATAGTGCATGGATTTGTAATGGTTCGTGAGCAGTTGCGAAACCCACAAGCAAATATCATGGTGCACAAAGTGTGTCCTAGATTGAGCTTGAATCCCTATGTTGATACACATTATTCTGGTGCATATCGTCATTTATCTCTCTGTCATCTTATGTAATGATTTGAAGTGTATCTCATGCTTCTTGTGGCCGTTTAGCCCCAGTCCACCCTTAATTGCAATGATGACTATCCTTGGCCATAACACCAAGTTAGGCTATGCAATTTTGTGTAATACAATTCTAACTTTGTTCTTTGATAGAAGGATAAATGGATATAATATAAAACTAAAAATTTGTGCTTACTCTCAAAGTTTTCCAGGATTTACTAAAGTAAATTAGTGTTTACTTCATTAAAGTAAATTAGTCTTTACTTCATTAAAGTTTAATACATTGAGAGTAGCTCCATATGCCATGATGGACACTTTTTAGTGGTGGAATAAAGCACTTAAGATGGTATACAACAATACATGTATTACAAGTGCATGTGCCTCAAAACCGATTATGGGCCCTATGTCCAATGCCTCCTAAACATATATTTTAGTGTACAACATCAATTATTTTTTTAAACTTTATTTTCATCCCATCAGAACTACGACACACTTACATATTGGGCTATCGACTGTCGAAACTCTTTTATAAATCTCTTTCCATAATATCTTCCGGTCCAATGGACAACTCAACATTTACATGTGGCATGCCATGCCATATTTCTAGTGTAGCATATGTTAGAACCAATGAACAACAACCAAATGTATACGTGGAAGTTTCCAGATATGAAGGAAAATGCATTAGAATCGAGTGACACGTGGCATGAATTTCTGCCACATCAAAGAAAATAGGGATCGATGAGGGGGTGCCACGTGTTTGTGGTGACATCAACGTGACACATCATGTCAGGTCACCAGACACAAGGTTTCATTGTTGAAGTTTCATGTTTGTCAAGGAGAGGTCGATCCAATAAAGCTGGGACCCACTTCTAAAAGGTTACATAGCGCACAAGGTTCTAGATCTTGTTCATTTGTTTTCAAATTAGTTGGGAAGGCCTATTCTACATAAAGACAAGAAAACCAAATTCCATGATAAATTTGGGATTAATGAAGGTGAGATCAACGATCATGATGACATACTAGGGTTGATCCAATGGACATTGTTTCTAATGTCTATTAAAGGTTTAATTTGGGCATCTAGCAAATGGAAAAATAATGATGGCTCACCTCAACAACAGAAGAAAATGAGGGATAATCTTATCCAACCAATCTATTTCTAGAAGTTAAAGATATCACCATATTCGAAAAGCCATGGAAATAGGATCGTGTAAACAATTATGTTGTGATACTTTATTTATAAAGGCTAGCGATAATTTAATGTAAACGAGACTTTTTGGCCGAAAGCATATTGAATATTTTTCAATAAATTTTTTATTTACAAAAAGAAAGAGATTCTTCGATTTCATTTCATGAGTTTACGTGCTTCTCGTTCATGTTTTCACTTGTTTCTATGAATGATTTTATTCAAATTAATTTTCCAGTGTTATAAGTGCTGCAATTTGGTACAACTTCCACTGCAATAAGTTTTCAAGATGATTATTGAATTTCAACCTTTCCCCTTTTTACCATGAGTAAAATAAGACTCCCACTTCTATAATTTGTTTATAATTCTCAAATAATTTCATGACACATGTAAATTTGTTGTTATTTATTCTATTAGAAAGGAAGTCATATTTATCTTTATTGTATACATTGCTTCTTGTTTCCAATATTGTTTATCTCAATTATTTTTTTCATATTATTAAACTTTGAATGAACTTTATGAATGAGATCAAGCCTCTTTTATTTCTGGTGGTCATTGATTGAAATCTCAGATTAAAACTAGGAATTAAAGGTCTTATTATAAATTGAATCATTTCTTTGAGATGCATTGACATTGTTATTTGATCCTAAAACAATCTTAGGAACAACATATTTTTGGCGTCATTGTTGGGGAACATATTTGAAAGACTTATATTCCCTGGGAGTATGACTTTGAAAATATTTGATTTTTAATGGTGAACAAAAACATACACATGCAGGATCTTTTAATATTATTCACTTGGTGACTCCATAATTGAAGAATCCACTTAAAATTTAGGTGACTTCTCTTTTTTCAAAATTGGCATTCAGAAGGAAGAATACAAGGAAAAATCCTGATCAAAAGAAAACCACACTTGTACCAAATCCAAAAAAGTTGCTCCGATCCAAAAGTGCACAATATAGATCAACCTCTTCTTCTTCAGGTAAAAATTTTCAACCTAAAGGAACTCAATCAAAAGTTAATATTTCTGGAGTAAATATTAGTAATTATGAATATAAGTTGTCAGTTTCTGAATCAAAAGCCGGTTCATCTTAAATTCAAATTAATTTTTCTGAAATAATAACTAGTTCTTTGAAATTAAAATATATTGATTTAGGAACTAGTACTTCTAAGATTGAAGATTCTAAGTTGAAAGTCACCATTGTTGATTCACTATTTTATACTTCAGATATAAAACTTAAGATTTTTTAAATTATTTATGAAGATAAACCTACTCTTGTAAAGCATGAAATTATAGAATCTGAAACAAATGTTGATTTCTCAAAATTAAAGGTTAATTTTCTTGAACTTAGGGTTACCATTCCCAAATTGCTTGAAGATCAGCTATTGGCCCTTGACCAAGTTTTGAGGACCCTTGGTCATTTTTGACCATTTTGGGACTTCGGTAGGCTGTTGAAGGTGGAGCACAAGTCAAAGCGGAGATCGCGGGATCTCATCCCCTTTTTAGGGATTTTTGGGTTTTGGGCTTATGTAATGGGTATGGGGATGTCGGCCCATGGGTTTACCCATGCTTAGGCCTATTTTGTAATGAATAAATAGAAGTCTAGGTGATGTAAGAAGTAGTGACTAGTCAGTGTGAGCCATTGTTGCTAAGTGCAAAAGTAGATATGTGTGATTTGGCTTTGTGCGCACTGTGTGAGACCTTCAAGGCTAAGTGCAAGCGACTGTAAAATACTGTCTACAAATATATGCCTAGATATACTTGGGGAAGGAGGATCTGGCGAGGTGCGTAGATCTCTTGTCCTCTGCAGAGTTGATTTGGAGGTTTTGTGCATGTAAGAATATTGAAGGAAGCTAATAAAGAAGACGAAGAGTTGGTGGACGTAGCCCTAGAAAGGGGGTGAACCACGTATATCCTGTGTTATGAATGCTTTGTGCTTTATGATTTCTCTCTTGTTTATGTGATTCAATGCTTAGTGCGTTGTTAGATGATAGATGAATCTGATATGATAGCTTAGTGTTGAATAATGTGAACGAATGCTAGATCTGATCTCTGTTGGTATGCTTAGTGATTGAATCCATTGGATCTGTGTGAATGCTGCGCTGATATGTTGTTAGGGTTTAGGTGCACTATGAACTAAGGCTGAATATTAATGAATTGTAGTTACCAAGTGCTCTGTTAAGGTGTTACAATCATAGATCTGTGTCCCAACTAAGGTTGAAGACATCTGAGTCCTGCAACCACCCCTGCCTCTACCTCGGGTGAGACTTCATATTCTTCACAGGTGTTGCTGAAAGGGATGGTATTTAGGGTTTTGTTGGCATGTTGTTGTAGCATTGAACCTAGGTCTTCCCCTGTGCCAACAAATGGTTTTTTTACCGGGACCTGAAACTGTGATTGCTAGGAATTGAGGAAGAAGAAGCTCTGTGTGAAAATCTCACCTGAAACTGTGAAAGCTCCGTGTGTAGATCTGTTGCCCAAGTGTGCAGTAATCTAATTGGATTGTGAAGCTCTGTGCTAAGAAGAGAAGTCAGATCTGAAGAAAAGAGGCAAGATCTTGAAGCTTTGTGCTCTGATAAAGGTAAGAATAGTGAGAAATTTTGATTGAAAATGTAAGATAAGTATAAATTATTGTTTCAAAAATATGGATCTAGGTATGTTTGATAAATTTTGTCCTAGCCTGAAAACTAGGGCACAACTAGAAGAAATAATATTTTATATGAGTAGATCTGATAAGAATAGTGAAATATATGTTATTCCTATGCATAGAAATAATGTTTGGACTAACAAATGGATGCAGGATCCTAGAAATAATTTTTTAAAGGTTAGATACCATAATCCTAGTGTGCAGTATAGGAAAGGATGGGGATCATTTAAGAGAAAGAGAGGATTAACTCTTTGTTATAGTTACAAAATATCGAGACATATTTCTAAGGAATGCCTTGGTAGAAGATCCAATTGTCTTTGTTGTAAAGCTATGGATCATGAAGTTCTGGATTTCCCTAGAATGATTGCTAAGGTTGAAAGAGTGAATATGAGACAAGAAAACCCTGAGTAAGGTCAATAAAATAAGATCATGGCAGATCCCCAGAAAGAATCATAAACTGTACTATTGAAAATGAAAGAAACTCTGAATGATCACAGAAACATCAACTCACCAGAGATCTTCAAAGAAAAAGAATGCATAGAAACAAGAATAGGATACTTCAACATTGACTGCGTTCTGGATGAGGGAACACATGTGAATATCATGACAGAAAGGAATTGGGAAATTTTAGGAAAGCCTGCTATGATTCCTTCATTGGGAGGAATAGGATTATTTAGAGGAAAGATGATAACCCTATGTGGAAAACTTACCTAGATATCTATGAGTGCTCATGGAACCTTGACAGAAGAAGATTTTGAGGTTGTTAAATTTATTGAGAACATCGCTCCATTTGCTATGTTACTAGGAAAAACTTGGATCGAAAAGGATCAAGCCAAAAGAAAAGAAGAGGAAGTCTTAGAGAAGAAGAAGAAGCAAGAATTAAAAGATTTCACGACTAGGAGGATCGCACATTTGATTGAAGAATAGGAGAACATGTTGAATTTATTCAGAAAGAGAAACTTGGATGTCAAATTTAAAGGACACACGAGGACTTGAGACACCTATCTATATAGGAGATTAGAGCACCTACACCAGACAAAGAGAAAGTATTTCCCTTGAACCCTAGTAAAGACCATCAATAATGCGAAGTTAATATGCCCAGAGAAGATCAAAATCAGAATGGAAAGAGGAATATTGAGATGAAGATCATTGGGAAGAAGGCTAGAAAGCTTAATAAGTAGAAAGAAAAGATAGAAAAGTTACAGAAATTTCCAAAAGGAACTACACAGAAGGAAGGATTCCAAAATCTGAACTTCGCCCGGATACCAGTACAACACAGCATGGCACTTCGCCATGGCGAAGCAATATGGTCATTGGAGGAATTATAACTATTAGATCGACGACCCAAACAATTAGAACAACAGTTATGGTCAGAAATCTCACCATCAGACCATTGGGATTGCGCCATAACGGACATAACTGCATTAATGAAGGCTTCTCACTCATTGGAAAGATCTGTTACCTAGTTGTCTACTTATTCCATCGAGCCTTGCATCGAGAACACTTTTTCCACCTGTGATTATATGAGCTCAAAGATTAGTTGATTTCATGAAGTGATCATCGAGATATCACCATCCATCCCGTTGCATCGAGTAGTTTCTCTTCAACCCGAGATTGTCAACCACGAGCGTGTATTTCCGAAGAAATTATCCCAGTAGAATATTCTGTGAAGGAGATACTCATCGACCTCATGAATGAAAAGGTAATGTCTGTGGGAATACAAGCTTCATAGACAAGAGGAGTGAAAGCCTCCCCATCGACTACTCACGGATCCGGACCATCCCAAGATGCGACTGAGAAAAGAACCAAGCACAAATATGACTTGGCGAATGAGAATTTATTACCATCCATCCTACCCGAGTACATCCCACCCCTGACCGGTGTAGTGAGTCGCGATAGTGTCTCGAGGGACTTCGACTACACCGTCATCACTGCATATCTCCCGAAGGGGATATGTGCAGTCAGAACACAACTAGAGAGGATTCCAACCTTGAAGATTAGTGACTATAACCTTGGATATCGTAAGAGCTATGGCATGCTCTAACCTCACAAGTATCTGACCAAGATGAAGGGAAATAAGATGAAAATCATCCCTCAGCCATGGACCATGAACCTCGCGCAGTCCACCCTTTTGAATGTAATGAAGATTCCACATTTTGGAAGGCACCAGGAGGTTAACGCCTACATTAAGCTCCTACTGTCATGCTTCCATGGTGGCTATATGTGGTTGGACAGACGCATCACTCTCGATTCGGTGCTGATCCATAGGATCACCGGACTGAGCATGCAGGGACCAGACCCACAAGATTTCTACCTAGGAAAAGCTGCAGACTGCACCTTGGCACAGACAATTAAATAAACATATGATGATGTTGAGAAGGGGACGTGAGGCTACAAGGTATCCTCCATACAGAATGGCGCAGTATGCCTAGCATGCCAATTAATTGTAGGAAATCTAGTATGAAAGAACATACCCACACATGTTACAAGGTTTGTCGTTGAACTCGTTGTGTGTTGGCACAGGGATAGAACCAGGGTTCAACGTTTCAATAATGCACCAACAAAACCCTAACTACCGACCCTTTCAACAACACCTACGAAGCAGATGAATTCTCACCCAAGGTAGAGGTAGGGGTGGTTGCAAGACTCAGGTGTCTGCAACCTTAGCTGGGACAAAAATTTGTGATTCTAACACTTAGCAAACATTTTAGCATAGATCATTCATCTGTATTTAACCCTCATGGCACCTCGCAGATGGCGCAGAGCACTGCAACATTCACTTAAAACTAGGTTAAGTTAGCACTTAACAACAAAAAAATAGGTCTAGCACAAAACAATTTCATATATGTCAGATCTACACCCATACATCTAAGAAGCACAAAGCAAAGTAGATCTATCTAAGTATATCATAGCAAATCACATAGCATAATCATATCAAAGCACAACACATGGGAAGTGTTGGCACATGGGTAGACCTAGGGTTCAGCTCCAAGAGCGTACCAACAAGCCCTAGCTACTGGCCCTTTCGGCAGCACCTACGAAGCAGATGCAGTCTCACCCGAAGCAGCTATGAGGGGGTTGCAGGACAAAGATGTCTACAACTAGGGGAATATCAAGTGGTTCTTATTGCAAAAACAACATAACATGCATCGATCATTAAACTAGCTAGATCTCTCCTTCATAGCTATAGATATGATCCAATACAATAATGCAGATAACAATATAACAAAATCAGAGCTCAAGGCATCAAACACACACACAACAACAAATGTACATGGTTCACCCTCTCTCTAGGGCTACATCCACAAAACTGTGCTTATGATATATTAAATTAAAGCTTACAGTTCTGATCTGCACTCTTGGCCAGTAGATCCTCTCTCTCTGTCTCTCTTCCCTCCTCTGCACCCAGCTGTAGGACTTGATATTCACACCCAGCTGAAGATCTTACAATCCCAGAAGGCTCTCTCTTTCAACACTTCTCCCACCCTTAATACAATATTCTCCCAATGAACAATAATCAACAACAAGGCTCAACCATAGTACCGACCTGACCTAGGTCCTCTCAACCTCTATTTATACATTATAATCCCTCATCGACAGCCTTAGGTCGAAACCTAGGTGTCAAAAACCCTAATTACCAAAACCCTAGGTGTCTACAACCCTAGGTCAACTTGACCCATTCTTTCTGGGCTTCGCCAGCCTGTCTTTCCTTCTCCATCTCACGGTGCTCCAAGGCATCTAATGCTAGATTTTTCCTCTTCTTGAGTCATCCTTGGTCCATATTCCTTGCTAATTTGTCATCCTCTATCTCCTCATCCAACGACTTACTTTTCCGCACTTCACTCCATCTTTTCTATTCTTTTTCTTGCTTCAACCCAGTGACAGTCATTGTGTCTCCCGTGAAGCTCACTTTTTCCCTTTTCTTCCTCGTTCTTCACTTCCTTTCATAACCCAAGGCCAATAGAAAGAGACAAACACATTAGGTCGAGGCACCGAGCACAACACATAGGTTTACCATGGTTCACCCCCACCCCAGGGCTACGTCCACAAACTCTTCTTCTTCTTTATTAGCTTTGGTCAATCTGGTTACAACACAGAGCTCAAACTTGTACTCCACATAGGACAGGAGATTTGCGCACACCTTGCCAGATCCTCCCTCCCTGAGTAGATCTAGCATAGAGCCTTCTTACAATCTGTGCACTCAACACTTACAACATTTTCACTCAACTTTGCAAGTCAGTCACATAGTATACACAAAGCCTTTACTAACACTTAGCTTATTTCCCTCTCTTACATTGCCTAGATAATTATTTATACTTTACAAAATAGGCCTAAACATGGGTAAACCCATGGGCCAACATCCCATACCCATTACATTATCCCCAAAACACAAAAAGGGACCAAACAACATTTGCACTCAGCTTTGCAAGTCGGTCACACAATATACACAAAGCCTTTACTAGCACTTAACTTATTTCCCTCTCTTACATTGCATAACTACTTATTTATACATTACAAAATAGGCCTAAACATGGGTAAACCCATGGGCCGACATCCCATACCCATTACATTATCCCCAAAACCCAAAAAAGGCCCAAAAGTGGACTGAGATCCCGTAATCTATGCTTTGCCTGACGCTCCATCTTTGACAAGCTGTCGAAGTCCAAAAATGGTCAAATATGATCAAGTGTTCCTCAAAACATTGTCAAGGGCCAACATGCCCCCAACACTCACTTGTGACTCGTCTCGAGTCACTCTGGTCTGATCAATTTTGCCTTGAATGCCTCAAGATTGGCTCGAGCTAATTTGAACTACTGCAGTGCAATGACCTCTTGCTCAGTGAACTCCTAGATTACTACGTTGTTTATTAGCCCTTCCAGGCATTGTTCTGAAGTGATGACAACCTGTTCAAGCACGGTTCCCTAGATTTCAACTTCAGTGAATATTTGGCATGCATTTTCTTGGATTGGTTGAAGTCGTTGGGATATTTTCATCATTTTACTTTTCAGCGTGTGTACCTGTTGTTGGGCGGTGCGTTGTTCTACAAACCTCTTCATTCTTTCGACTGGGGTCAAGGCCTTCAGCTGTGCCTATAGCATATCTGCATGCTTCTTTGCTTCTTGGAGCTATGCCTCCAATTCCTGCAACTTTGGATTCTCTTTAAGGTTCTCGTAAGTCTAGGTGCTTCTAGCACTCAACTCCTTGCATTCCAAGGCAAAGGTTTTTAATTGGCCAAATACGCTACGGGAAGTTGCCTCCCTTAGATCTCTTATTTCTTGAGGAGTCTCGGGCACGGTACGAAGTTTCAGATTTGCGATGCACTGCTGAAGTTGCTGGATTACTTCTTCAATTTGTGCCACCTACTGTGGGACAGATTCTTCAATCTTCACTTCTATGACCATCACAGAGCGAAGTGCTTTGTGAACTCTTTCTTGTACTTCAAATTGCTCTGCTAGCAACTGGTCATTTCTCTGCTGTAACTATGCCTTTTCCTAATCCCACTTCACTTGTAGGGCAAGATTTTCCCATTCTGACTTACTCTGTTGTTATACAAGTGTGCTCTGTACTTGTGTCAAAGCCTGGGTGGCTTGCGCTGTGTCTTCTTAAGATCGTCGAAGGTGAGCTTCGACTTTCTCGATGATCTAGTGTAATTGGGTGGGCTCATCACCTGTTCTTACTGTTCCAATTGTAAAGGGTGCAGTAGAAACTTCTCGGATGGACTGGAGTGCCTGCTGCACTTCTTGAAGTTCACCCTTGATTCGACTGAATACCTCCTCCTACTTTGCTTCTTTCTTTTCTGCGATCTCTAGTGAAGCATCTTTCAACACATCGATTAAGAAGTTTAAGTTGTCTAGTGTGAGGGTAGTCTTAAACATAGTCCGAGTGGCCTTAGTTTTCTTTTGGGATGAGGGATTTGGTGGGGTAATCTTCATTTTATTAATGGGATCCTCCTCCTCTCTAGGAAAAGTAACCTCGCCTTTGTTTTTCTCAACTTCTGTGCCACCTAGTTCTTCACCATCACCTCCCTGCGCAGGTGAGATCGAAGTAGTCTTCATGGATGTGCTATGGAAATCTTGAACTTCATAATCCTTCTTAGTCTTGCTTGGTCCAGGTGTATCCGACATAGCTTCAGGGATTTCCATGTCGGACATTTCTGCGGGGTCCATTGCAACAAGGAGGTCCGCTGACCATTCCTTGGTAATCTGCTCCAAGTATTCTTCTGTCAACTTGTAGTATGATTGGAGCTACTATTTGTGCTCATCAACGCGCGTTGTGATATAGGTGAAGTGGCGGTCCGTGCTGAATTTTATCAAAGGTCTAAACCTATGAAGTGTGTTTGGGTTGAGGCATGGTGTAGACTGGATTTCATTCTTCAATTGGTTGTAATAGGCATGGAAGACAACATTGGACTGCCACTGGTTGTTCATGTCGCTGGAGTACCATCATGTATAGAACTTCATGGCCAGTGGTTTGAAGGGTTCAATCTACGAAAAAGTGGCACCTTCTGGTAGCTCCCAGACGATAAAAATGATTAGTATGAGCAACCAACTAAAGTGGAACTCATACCCTTGGTCTTGAGCTTCTTTGCAATTGAACTCTAGCTGTTTTACAAGGTACTGGCCCAGTTCATTTGTAGTCCCTCGATGCACTTCCCTGTGAGGTTGACTACGAATCTAATCACTTATTTTGGTCTATTCTTATGAACTAGCTTGCCCGCGATCAGCTGACAGACAAGGCACACTGTGACACTCTAGATAGAGGCTACCTTGTAGCCTCACGTGCCTTTCTCAACATTGCCATAAGTTTCTTTTATCCTCTGCGCTAGTGCTCAGTCTGAGGTATTTCTAGGGTAAAAATCCTGTGGGTCAGGGCCTTGCATACTAAGGCTTGTTATCCGATTGATCAAGGTCGGATCCACAGTGATGCGGTGGTCCAACCATAAGTATCCTCCATGGTAGCAGGATAACAACAACTTGACACATGCATTGACTTCCTGGTGTCTGCCGAAGTGCGAGATCTTCATTACATTAAGCAGTGTGGACCACATGAGGTTCTGGGTCCATGACTGCAGGACAATCTTAGAATTATTGCCTTTGGTCCTGGTTAAGTACTTATGCGGGGATAACATGCTGTAAACTCTACGATCTCTAAGGTTAAAATCACTAAATTTCAGTGCTGCGAGCTTATCCTAGTCAGCACGAACTACGCGCACCCCTTTTGGAAGGTACACGGTGATCAAAGTGTACTCGAAGTCGCGAGGTACACTATCATGGTTGATGGCACCAATTAGAGGTGGTAAGTAAGTAGGTAGAATGCGTGGGATAAGCTTGGCATTTGCAATGTCATCCCTGTGCTTGGTCCGTTTCTCATCGGTCGACCGAGATGGACCGATGCAAGCAGTGGAAGGGAGGCCTAGGGTCCTCTTGTTGACAATTCTTGGAATCCTATAGATAATCCTCGCTTCAACATGAATCTATCATTCATTAAGTCAATCAAAACTTCTTCAACTACTTTCTCAACAACGCTGAGCTCGTCCGACATACAAGCTTGGGTCAACTATCTTGGGTGTGAAATGAATTCAGAGACTATAGTGAATAGTATGGGAACAAGGTAATGATCATAGGGTGAATTAATCTCAGGTTTCGGGCTCAAATTATCACTTAGCAAAAAGTATTCTCGGTGCGTGGTGCGACAGACTAAGTAGGGAAACTTAGCAACAGTCTGCTTGCAACGGGTATGAGGCTGCATTAACTTATGTTCTATCCATTATGGCATGGTCTAATGGTCTAATGGTGAGACATAAATTCTTTTTTTTCCATTCGGGGTGGAAGTCGAACGGGTATATCGGTCCAATGGCTATATTACTTTGCCTTGACGAAGTGGCATATGTCATTGTTTTGATATCTTGGCGAACCTCAATTCTTGTAATTTTTCCTTTTGTGAAGTTTCCTCCGGAACCTTCTATAACTTTTAAATCTTGTCTCTCTTCTTACTTAGCTTCCTAGACTTCTTCCCAGTGAGCTTTGTCTCGATCATCCTTTTTCCATTCTGAGTCTTATCTTCTCTCGACATAGTCACTTCGCGCTGCTGAGGTTCTTTCTTCAGATCCAAGGGTAATACTCCTTCCTCATATGGATTAGGTATTTCGGTCTTCTGTGGTTCCTCTAATGCTCTTATAGATTCGACATCCAGGTCCCTGGTGTTCAACAACTGAGATCTGTTCTCTTGTTCCTCCATCAAGTAGGCGATCCTTCTAGTCATAAATTCCATGAGTTCTTGCTTCTGTTGTTCTAGGGCTTCCTTTTCTTCTTTTCTCCGGATCTGGTCTTTTTCAATCTAGATTTTTCCTAAAAAAGTTGGAAATGGGGAACGATCCTCAATAAATCTAATGACTTCAAAATATTCCTCTGTCGAAGCTCCATGGGTACTCATAGCTATCTGGGTAATTCTGCCACATAGGGTTACCATTTTTCCTTTAAACAACCCTATTCTTCCTAGTGAAGGAACCATAGTAGGCATTCCTAGGGTTTCCCAACTACTTTCTGTCATAATGTTCATCTTTTTTCCCTCATCTAGAGCACAGTCGATGTCGAAGTCTCCTATTCTTACTTCAGTTTTCTCCTTTTCTTTGAATATCTCTGACAAACTGAAATCTTTATGTTCATTCAGGGTTTCTTTCATCTGTATTAATACTTTCTCTAATTATGGCTGGGGTTCTTCTATAATATTAGTCTCTTGACCTTGCTCCATATTCAACTTTTCAAGTCTAGCAATCATTCTAGGGAAATCCAGTACTTCATGGTCCATAGCCTTACAACAGAGGCAACTAGGTTTTCTCCCAGGGAATTCCTTAGAAATATGTCATGGTCTTCTGCAACTGTAACAAAGAGTTAATCCTCTCTTTCTCTTCAATGATCCCCAACTCTTCTTGTACTACGCGCTAGGATCATAATGGCTAGCCTGGAAAAATTTCTTTCTAGGATCCTGCATCCATTTGTTAGTCCAAAAATTCTTTCTATGCATAGGT
>JZKD02S1068132.1:0-13219 GCA_000966675.3 Picea glauca
GTTTCAGACGATTTGTTTTTTGAAATTGGATATTTTCTCAAGAGGAATTCAAATATCCAATTTGTTTATGCAAATGTTTCTCAGAAAATATCATAATGGCGTCTGATGTGCGTGGATCCATTTTTGTCTCCTGAGATGCATGCATGGTGCATGCAACAGTGTCTGCATGTGACTCCTAAGATGCATGCAATATATCTTCCACATGAATTTCAGAAAAAAAATCTAAAATGGAGTAGACATCGTCTTCAATTATTGGAATACTATTTTTTGCAAAAACATTTGTAGAAGACTCTTCATAATAAGAGGCTTGATCTCCTGATGGCTTCTCTTATGGCTCTATCTGTTCGACCTCCTGCATGAAATCTTCACAATATTCTTTATTCCGAAATAGAACCTCCAATTTGTTCCATAATTGATTTGGAGTTAATCCTTTTGATTCTTCATTTGATGGAAAAGTTCGGGAGAAACAGACATGTCGATACTTCCTATGGCCATATCTTGTCTATTGAGAAAGTCATTTTTCTCATCGACAAAATTAGGCTCTACTTCCATTGCCATGGTTATTTGGTATAATCCTTTGCATCTAATATGAAGGAGAATTTTTGGCTTCCATTCCAAATAGTTATGAGGCGTGAGAAGTATTTCCAACAAATAATCCATGTTTTTGTTGTCTTCAATCTTTTGTACCTGCAAAAAATAATTTGGTGTAGTTTTTTCTTAGCAGTCTGTCGGCTCTGATACCATGTAAATTTGTTGAACCTACACAAAATAGATCTAGCTAGAAAATACTACACACATTTGCAAAGAGAAATTGAGAAAGAAGAAGCAAGATAGAAAGAATGGAAGAATTCTCATTAATCGTATTCCACACTCAACGAGTGAACAATTTACAATAGATATAGGATACATGAGTAACTAACGAGACATAGTGGTGGTATAGATTGATCCAAACACACACCAATAGTTAAAAGAGTAAACTGCCACCTAGTCTAGTCTCTCAGGCAATTACAGGAGTGAACTGCCACCTAGCTGAGTTAACTAGTCAACTAGTCTTCAGTTAACTGACTGAACAAAGAGTAGTGAGTTGGTGATGATCCCAATGTCGCATGGTGAAAAAACCAATGCAACATCTAAACTCAATTCAACTAGTCAAACTGAAGTGTTAACTGAAAGAAAATATTCTCGAGGTGGAATATTCTCTCCTAAAATATAGGAGACTGGATAATGACTAGTTATGACTAATAAACAATGAATAACCTTAGGAAAAATAAATCCTAGGTGTGTGTGTGAAGTAACTCCAACAATATGAGCTTGCCTTTGGTGGAGGATTGAAGTGGTGGAAGCCCAGCTGGAAGGGACTTAATTTCTCGGTTCTGAACCGTGCCAGCACAAAAGTTTGTAATTCATTCACTTCTATTGATTAAATTTTAATAGAAATACTCTTTTCTCATCCAATTAATATATTGAAAATATTTGAATTGTTATTACATGGGAATATTTTTTATGAATGTTGATGGATTATGCTATTGAATGTTCTAACATTTTTTATTATCACCATATGCTTGTGTTTCTTGATTGTTGAGGACAAAATGCAGGTGTATTGTTTTGAGTCAAGTGCTCAACGGTGGACTTCCTTGAATGCCCGGACGAGGTCGAATATTTATCTTGTCTTGTTAGCATATTTGTTTATATAACATACCTGATGTTAGAGTTTATTTCTATAGTCATTTCTGTCTATTTTGGCTTACCCCTAGCCATAGAAATATTTTCCTCATAACAAAATTGGTGACCATACTGGGGATATAATATTAGTTTTAAGGTTTGGAGTATTTTTCTCCTTTGACTGCTCTCATTTATATTGAGTTTCTTGTCATTTGACTACTTGAAATCCTTTGTTCATTCCTAGTTTAAGTTTCTTAGCCTTCTCCTTAGCTTGGTTGTGTTTTAACACATATACACGGGTTTTTACCTCACAGTCGTGTACATACACATGATGTCTTCATGAAAGAGGCGTATATATGTGATTTTCTCTTGAACAGTTGCGTACATCATCCTTTTCTGCTTGGTTGTTGGGTTTGATGTTTGCTGGGTAATTTTTATGGTTGTTGAGTCTTCTTGGGTCTCTATTATGATTGCTAAGTGTCTGTGGAATGATAGAAAACCTTTCTTTGGTTGAAGTTTTGGGCGGTTCCTTTATCATCATCCTTTACATTTGATTGTCCTTGCATGTTGCGTTGGGTGTTTTCTCCTTGATATTTTTCTTGGTTTGTCTCTATTTACATACAGTAGAATGTTTATATCAAGTTGTTGTCCAGTCCTTGCATTTTCATTTTTTAATATTGAAAATACAAAAATATTAGGCATTTTTCATTGTAGGCATTTGATCTTTTGGGTCCTTATCATTGATCTTAGAACATATATAGAAAGATTGCATCTTATTTGGAATTTCATAACTAAATTGAAAATTGCATTTTTAAAAGCTTATCATTTATTGAGAATCAAAGTTAGGACTTTGAATTTTATCCATATTCATTTATTTTACTTGATGAGTCATAACATCATTAGTTTCACGACCGTACCTTTCTTGAGTAAGAAAGGCCACTAAAAGCAATGTTGATAATTTAAAATTGATTAGGAACGATTTTATTTTCTAGGGTGCACAAACTAGCTTAGGATTTGGAGACTTGGAATAATATTTTGTGAGTAAACTTCTCCAAGGATATTAAATCAACATCTCTGTCTGACTAAGGGAGTGGTGAAATCCATTGTATAATTTGTGACATCAGGGGGCTTTTCTTACACTAGAGTTAAGCACGAGGTCATGTGATTTTGGTTGAAGGGATATCCCCCCAATACCTTCTTAGCGTCGGATATATTTCTGGGGATCTATTTGTATATGGGGATCTTGCTAGTAGCTTTACCTTTGCGAGAGGTAATTATTTCTAGGTTCCAAGATTTGTTACCCTTCCCATATGGTGGACCTGACTTACGACTATTCACTTTCACATCGGTTATATCATGGTTTCTTAGTTTCTTGACATAGGTACCACATAGGGTACTTGCAGGGGTTATTCTGCATGTACCCTAGGTCAGATAATGGTCGGACATCACACATCCTTTATAAAGGATTACCTCTATGGGGGGATCTGATCGACTAGTAGTTAAGCCCACGAGGGCCCTTATAACTAATTCTGATACCTTTGATCTTTAGCAGGGAGTCTCAGGCCCCTCTTGGGTGAGACATACCTACTTTAGGGAGGGAAGCCTCTTTCAGCCACTTTATCTTGTTTGTGTGCATATTGGATTTTTGTTTTATTTTGGTGTTCTCTTTGATTACTGGTTGGATTTAAGATTTATTTTTTATATATCAAGTCTTGAGTCATTGTGGAGCCAAACAATATTTCCCGCAGGTCTCACCACTTGTTACAGTTACCACCACATATTGAGTCATTGGCTTCTAAAATGCGTAAAGTTATCAATTGTGGTGCACACACCTCCACTTATCAGACTTGTGATCATACAAGGGTGAGTACTGAATCGAGTCAAAAAGGTATTGAGAGTCCTTCAACTCCCATACCTAATATAGTTAATATTACCCATTCGACACCTTCAACCACAATGGTTGTAGTGCTGGAGGTGCCTATCATCACCCCTGTCCATCCTATAGTGAATACTCAACCTATATCCATGAACCCTTTTGGGTCCCTTTGTCACTTATTGAGCTATGATTTCTAGTCCTTCCCTATGGCCTCTAGTCCTTTTTATTATGGTATGTCGAATTTCACATCGCAATTTTCAACCTCCATTCCAACATCTAGTCTGAATACTAGTATTGGACTTGGGGGAAGAGCTCCTCCTCATACTTCATTTTCATTTGGTGGTACCCATGTCCCACAAATGACTCCTATAGTTGGAGGATTTCCTCCTTTTAACCTCATATCTAATCATGTTCCTAATGCTTCTGGATGGAGTAACCAACTTGGAGGAAAAGATACTGCTTATGGTATGTCCTTTACACCCACCTCCTATGTACCGATTCTGACCAACAAGTTTGGCATGCCGAATCCACCTTTATTTACCAGATTCACACCTAGAGGAGGTCAGTTTCATTCCTTGGGAAACCCCCAACCTGGAGCCACTCTAGATGGGGGCATTTTTTACAAACCTCATCAGAATATTCCTACTAGAATGGTGCCCAAAAAACCCCTCATGAATCAGTTCAAAGGAGGGTCTTACAATCCCATATAGGGCCATGGTGCTTACTAGAACCCTGGATGGGCTGAGATTTGCCAACAACAATCTTTCCAAGGAACTTGGGGCTTTATGCCACAACCCCATCTCCCTTTTCTATCCATGCTCAATCTTTCAGACTTGTCTAAGTTAATGAATTATCCTATGTGTCATGATCCTACATGGCCCCCTGTCCTGACCAAGCTTCCTTTGGATATTCCAAAATTCGAAGGAAAGAATGGTAAATATCCTGGTGATCACGTTACTACTTTTCACCTTTGGTGCTCTTCAAATTCCCTTAACAATGATTCTATTCAGTTAAGATTGTCTCAATGAACCCTCATGCGGGTGTCTGCAAAATGGTGTATCAAGCTACCTAGGGGGGCATACAAAACCTTTAATCAGATGGTCTCAGTCTTCCTTGATGACCTCCAATTGTCAGTTCGTTATGATGTTTCCTTAGAAATTTTTTCAACCTTACGTCAGGACAAATCCACTCATATATCGGATCACATCCAGGATTAGCATAGACCAAAAAGGTTGATCAAGACCTGCATACCCTTGAAATTCCTACTAGAGTGGTTCCTCAAGTCTCTACTGCCTTATATTTCAAAGGATGTTTCAACATTCGGGGTTACATATGAGGAAGAAGAAATTTTTAAATCCCTATAGTTAGATATTATATATGCTCAGTCTCAGATGTTATACGATATTCTTCCAGATGCACCGAGGTCAAATTATGACCCTAGACAAAATATCGGGCCTCATGTTGATGGAATTGTAGGCTCAACCAATGTGAAATCTGCAAACTCAGTGACAAGCCATTTTAAAGAGTTGTCTCCAATCTAGTATGTAGGAGGGACAAATTTGTTTGTGTCCCCCACTCCCACTCAGTCGACGAATGTATTGTATGTGCAATCGTCAACCAACCTGAATGGTAACTAGAAACCAGGAGGGAATAAAAAGAAAGAATGTAATAATAATCGTAGGGGTGGGAAGAATAATAATAAAATTAAGTACAATGGTAATAATGAGAATTTGAATAGTAATGCTAGTGAGGGAAAGAGAGAAAGGTGGAAGGTAAAGTTTCCCTGCAAGCTTTGCACATATGACCACCTTACCCATTTACTCCCCAAATGTTTTGAAGCTATGAGGCTTTTATCTCTACCGCCTGTTGTGATGACTAATCATTTTCCACATAATCAACACATGGCCTTGAGCTCCTCGAATTCATGAAATGAGGCGAGTGGGAGTCAAAAACCACCAACGCAAGATGGTGATTGTTTATTCATCAATATGGTTAATCTGAGGTTAATGTAGCCACTCGGTCTCGCGATTAGATTTCTCCATAGATTGTTGTTGGTATAGAGTCTCCCCCTCCTTTGGAAACACCCTTACAGATAGAAAAACCAGAGGCCCCACCTTGTATTTTGAAAGGAATACTCAAGTGCTCTACCCACAATCTTAATGCTAGAGCTCCCCAAAATTACTCTATTATTGAGGATTTGGGTCAAACCCCTTGTGTGATGTCGTCTCTGGAAGTACTCTATACGTGTCCTTCATAGAGGAATGCCTTGGTATCTGTGTTAGGAGGTCTAGATCCATGTGGCTATAAATTTATCAAGTTTGATGTCACAGATGTGAAGCCTCTCTTGCCTTACCATATGGCATTCCAAATCCATGTGGTTTATTCAAAGTATACCATCAAGAGTATTGTTGTTGATAAAGGTGATGCAACATGTGTGATGTCCTTGGTCTATTGGAAATCCCTCGGATCTCTGAGCCTTTCTTAGTCTCTGACCATGTTGACTACTTTTGACGGTTGTTCCTTCCACCCTCATAGTATTCTTCCTACCTTTAATAACTTGCTAGATGGTAGAGGTGGATGTCAAGGTGGTTGATGCGCCCCTCAACTATAACTTGCTACTAGGATGCAATTGGACTTATGTTATGACTACAATCGTATCATCCATCTTCCACACTCTTTGTTTTCATCATGATGGGAAGAGAGTGATGATCCACCAGTTGTCCTTTGCGTACGCTATCCCATATGCATCTGTTGGGTTGTCGATCCCTGTGATTGAAAATTCTCAGCATAAAATTGAAAATATCATTGTCATAATGTATTCACCCCTTATGGGTACCTTCGACTTCATCATATATATGCCATGTCCACTAGGCCTGCTTCATCAAATAGGTCCATTCCTTTTCGTACTTCATATTTTAATGATCCTTGAACTCTACCCTCCTCCAATGCGTCTTGTGAATTTCATTCACATGCTGAAATTTCCATGCCACTATCAACAACAAAAATAGTGTATCAAGTTGTTCTTCACTCTTTCCCCGATCCAGATCCTGTTATCTCATAAACATACGAGGAGGATCCTGTACTAGATCTCGTATTGGCCACTTCATCATATTGTTTACATGACTTCCTTGATGAGACTTTACCTTCATATGAATAAATCATATGGTCCATGAATGGTTATGACATGCCATGGGATGATATGCATCATTGCTCTAATTTTATCCTAGAGATTTCCAAAATCGAACAAGATAATTTTAGATCTACTTTGAGCGATATAGTCGGTCACGCCATAGTGCCACTCGATAAGCATGACATTTATGCCAAAGGAAACATGGTGAGTATATCTTCTACTGTCTTGATCGATATGCAAGATTGAAAATGTATACATTGGTGCATATTGTTCGCAGGAAAAAATTCTAATCTACATCGATCTCTTCAAGGAATTTTGTGACGTATTCACTTGGTCATATGAATATATTCTAGGAATCGACCCTCAAATTATTGAACATGAAATTAAAACCTACCCGGATGCCAAACCTATTCGAAAATGAATTAGAGATGTCAATCCTAGGAAGGGACCTGCTATTAAGGAAGAGGTAGATAAACTGCTTAATGTTGGATTTATCTACCCGGTTCCCTTGACTGAGTGGGTATCCAACCCTGTTCTTGCAAATAAAAAGCAAGGAACCATCCACGTATGCATGGATTTCATGACCTAAACAAAACCTGTCTGAAAGACAACTTCTTGACACCCTTCATCGATCATATTCTCGATGAATTTGTGAGAAGCGAAGATTTTCTTTCATGGACGGATTTTTTAGGATATAACCAAATTTAGATTAAACCCAAGGACCAACATAAGACAATATTTATTTTCCCTTGGTGTACTTTTTCATACCAGAAGATTCCTTTCAACCTTAAGAATGCCATAGAAACTTTCCAACATGTTATGACCTTCACATTTCATGATCTCAAGCACATAATCGAATCTTATCTAAACAATATTGTTTCTCACTCTCGTAAGAGAGTGGATCACCCTAAGCACCTTCGACTATTCTTCGAAATATGTTTCCATTATCAAATTCATTTGAACCCTCATAAGTGCATATTTTATGTTAGGTTAAGTCGACTTCTAGTATTTTTAGTCTTTGAGACTGGAATCATGGTAGATCTGTTAAAGGTTGAGGCTATACCTTGATTGCATCCCCCGCGCACTATTCTTCAACTTCAAGGTTTACAGGGAAAAGGTAACTTTTTATGATGGTTTATAGTGAACTATTTCAATATTAATAAGGGTTTCATGCATCTCTTGAATAAGGAAACTCCTTTTATCTAGGATGAGCGAGCCCAGGAATCCTTTGATTCTTTGAAGAAAGCCTTGGTATCTATGCCTCTGTTGAAGTCTCGAGACTATAGTAGAGATTACTTGATTTATGTCGCCATGTCCAAAGAGACGAATGGTATGGTGTTGGTTTAGGAGGATGATGATATTAGTGAACACATCATTTACTATCTTATTCGAAACTTGGTCAGCCCTGAACTCAAGTATTCTCATAGATTTGGTTGTCGTCCATGCAGTTCAATGATTATGAAAATATATATTGCCTTGAAAAAATATTATGGTTGTCGATGTCATACCATTTCAATACATCCTTACTAGGTGTATCATAGGGGGAAAGTACAATAAATGGATTGTCATTATATAAGAATCCAATCTTGATTTCGCTTTTGCGAAGTCCAAAAAATCACTAGTTTTTGAGTTAATATCCAACTTCCATTGCTTAGACGAGGATGTTATTCATGTTGATTCATTTGCGGATGAATTTTTTTTCCTTGTCTCGTTGTCAGACCCCTGGTATGGAGATATTGTTCTCTATCTTCAAACTTTGAATTTCCCTCAGCATCTGTCGCGAGATGACCGACGATGCATACGATACCAAGCTAAGAATTATCTTATCATCAACGACACTCTATATCATCAAGGGGTAGACAATATCCTATGTCATTGTTTAACTCATGAAGAATTTGAGTCTATTCTAAACAATTTCCACAATGGTGCTTGTGGTGGTCATCTATCTGGGCTTGCGAAAACCCATAGAATTTTGCAAGCCGGTTATTTTTGGGCATCTATATTTAAATATTGCATCGAATCAATTAAGAAGTGTCACCCCTACCAGGTTTTCCCTTGGAAAATGTGCTCAAATCCATCCCCTCTCCATCCAGTCGTTACCGTCGGTCCCTTCACCAAGTGGGGGTGGACATTGTGGATTGCAACCCAACTTCAGTTGTAGGGAATAAGAACATGCTCATGGATGTAGACTACTTTACTAAGTGGTCTAAGACCACGCCTATAGTTAAATCTGATGGTAATACTACGAAATTCTTTGTATTCAATCAAATTATAGCCAGGTTCGGAATCTCAAGTGATATTGTCACTGATCATGGAAGCCACTTTCATAATGAAATGTTGAAAGAAACAACATCAAAATTGAGGTTTAAGTATGGTCATTCTTCCCCTTAGTACCCCAAGAAGAATGGACAAGTAGAGGTCATAAACAAGTCTCTCAATACCATTTTATAGAAAACTGTCAGCTAGAGAAAATCCTATCGACATATCATGCTTTATCCAACACTTTGGGCATACCGAACCTCAGTCAAGACTTCCACCAGTTTTTCTCCTTTCTAGTTAGTGCACGGTGTGGAGACAATATTACCTATTTAATTCAAAATACCTTCATTTATATTGGCAATTACACTCCTACCTGACACTTCCAATCTTGAACAATGAATCATACACTTAGAGAGTCTAGATGAGCAGCGTCAAGACACCTCTACGACAATGGAAGAAAATAAAAGACATGTCAAGGTCTAATACGATAAGTCTTTCTATCCTCGGTAGTACACTGAGGGTGACTTGGTACTTCTATATGATCAAGCCAAATGTTAGGGACCTAACCCCTCAAGTAGATAGAACAATATATTCGGATGTAATAGAGGTCAATATTAATAAGGCCTTGCAATAAGGTATAATAAGTCTAATGTAAGAAGACCTAATAGAAGATTTCGCTTCTAGAAGGATATTCCTCTAGATGGTTCTTTTGATAGACATATTTATTATAAATAGGAGTCGAGGGTATGAGAACCATAGCTTGGATATTATTGTAATAGAGATTTTCTCAAATGGAGGTTTCCCCCTCGAAGAGGCAAGTGAACATTTCTCTTAGAATCAAAGTGCTCTTTCTGGTGTTATTTTGATATCATTTCAATGTTATTGTGGTGTTGTTCTCGTTATATTATTGTTTATCTGTCATTTCTAGCATTTTATTTATGTTCTGCATACTTTTTATATCTGGAATATTACAAGTGGTATCAAACCACTTTCCTCGACATAAAATTATGGGTTAACTTTTTTCAGGGTAGAGACATATTCCGGTGTCATTAAGCTACAGAGATCTGTTGTTACGCACATAAACCCACAATTGAGGGATTCATACACACAAGAAATACAAGTGGTTCGTAAGCGCACATTGGTTTTCCACCCTTATAACCCCTGTTGGTACCCCTTTGAGTGGTAGCACATCAGACATCACCTATATACAAATCGGCCTAGATTTCTTGAAGCCCTCTTTAGATAGACGGATCGTCCACCTAACTGATATAGTGTCACCAAGAACAACACTCAGGAATAAAATCTCTATTACCTAGGTAGTCTGGTAGTACGGATAATGGCACGGTCTAGCCTCCTTAGTTGGTGCCCTATGATATTGGGTTGAGTACTACTATTGGACCCCTCACATATATTAGAGAGATATAGCATAGGGGAAAACCTTTTTTGTAGAACCCTTGAATACCTAACCCTTGGGGAAGGAGATAAAACATAAAACAGACAAGATCTATTTTCGCGCAACTGTGTTCGAGTTGCCAAATCACTACACATTTCTTCCTGTTTAATCATTTGGACATTTCATCAGTGCAATATTCTTCAGACCAGAGTATAACTCTGTAGGTGTAAATAAAAAAAAATGTATGCAAAGTTTTTCACCATTATTTGAGACCTGTTCCATTGGATTTATCTCTTCTCCCTTATCACATCCATACCTATCATTTTTCAGCAAATGTTTTGACCCCACCCCCCCCTTTTCGGTTCCGTCGTCATCATGGCCCATACCTATAACTGAGACTTGGAAGATCGCTTCAATACCTTGCAATCTAATTTCATTGATTCCCAACAATAAGTGAGACAACTCAGTGCCAATATTTTCACCATCAATCAAAATATGCATTCCTCCATCGTTGCATCAATAACTAAAATCAAAGAAGACCTCAAACAAGACATGACTACCCAACTTGAATCTATTAGTTCGATGATCTGCACCAACCTGCATATCCCTGCAGACGCCCCTTTATCTAACCCACATTTGCATACCGAAGTTGGAACTTCCTCTCATTCCCATAATTCTCATCCCCATCACTTTCAGCATGACCTACGCCTTCGACGGGTGGATGTGACCAAATTTGATGGCTCAGATCCCACTGGTTGGGTAACTCAAATGGATCATTATTTCTCTTTGTACGACATTATAGATGATTTGGCCAAAATCCAGTATGGTGTTCTCCATCTAGATCAAGAACATTGGCAATGGTGGGAATGGAGAAAAACTTCCCTTCAAGGGTATGTTGCTTGGACACACTTTGTGGAAAATCTTTATGAACACTTTGACACTGACACCAACCATTTAGGCTATTTGACAAAGTTGAAACAATCTAGAACAGTGGAAGACTTTATATCTTCTTTTGAGCGACTAGATTTTCATAAAGAGGGCATATCTGATGCTTTTTTCTGAGAATGTTTTATCAGTGGCCTCAAGGATGAGATCTCTGCCCATGTCCTCATGCCTCGGCCTCAGAGTTGGGTGGAGGCTACTAAAAGAGATAACAATGCACAATAGGTTGTCTCTTCTCAAAACCATAAACCCTCCTTTATTCCTTGCACTAAACCAATAAATCCCACTACTCCTTTTTCTCCACTAAAGTTCCAAAAATTTTAAAGGGCTAAAATGGCTGAACGCCAACTCAAAGACCTTTGTTATAATTGTGATGACAAATATTTTTCGGGCCACAAGAGTAAGGAACAAAATATTTTTATGGCCATCTCAGAGGATATTTTGGAAGCAGATGTTCACTCTCCCCATGTATCAGAGTCACCTGAACCCACTGACATAACCCCTCCCCCATACCCTTCCGAAGTAGAACCGGTAATTTCCATAAATGATCTTACTGGCTTCTCTTCTCCCCAAACCCTCAAGCTAATTGGTTACATCAAGCATAGGAAGGTCATCATTCTTGTTGATAGTGGAAGTACCCATAATTTTATTCATCACCGCATTTCCCAAGAAACTCATTTCTATATCCATGTAGTCAATAATTTTCAAATCATGATTGCCAATGGTGGCTCCATGAAATGTGGAGGGCATTGTGAAAATGTGTGTCCCCAAATTGGTGATTACAACCTGAAATATCATATGTTTTATATCGACATGGACAGTTGTGACATTGTGTTGGGTGTAGACTGGATAAGGACTTCATGTCCCATTCTCATGGATTTTAAGGAATTAACCATGAAATTATACCAAGAGGGCAAAAAATATAAGTTCCAAGGCATCACCATTGGTTCACTTGAGATCATTAGCTTGCATCGCATGGGAAAGCTTCTCAAAAAATGTCATTCTGGCGTTATTTCCCAACTCCATTCCATACAAGAAACTAAGACACCCTCTGTGCCACAAGACCTCCAATCCATCCTCTCTAAACATCAAGTGGTATTTTCCACTCCCCAGGGACTCCCTCCTTCCTGTGGTTTTCATGATCATTCCATTCCCCTTGTACCATGAATCATTCCTCCCAATATTTGTCCCTATCGTCACCCCTTTTCCCCAAAAAATGAAATTGAGAAAATGGTTCAAGAACTTCTTAACACGGGCATTATCCTCCCTAGTACGATCCCCTACTCTTCTCCTATGGTCATGGTCCTGAAGAAAGAATGCTCTTGGCGCATGTGTCCTAACTTCCGTGCCCTCAACAAACTCATCATTAAAGACCAATTTCCCATTCCTGTCATTAATGACCACTTGGATGAATGGAGTGGCGTCCAGTTCTTTACTAAACTTGATCTTTGTTCTGGATACCACCAGATACATATGAAAGAGGAAGACATTCCTATGACTACCTTTAGAACTCATGAGGGCCAATATGAGTTTTTGGTCATGCCCTTTGGCTTGTCTAATGCCCCCTCCACCTTCCAAAGCCTCATGAATCAGTCTTCCATCCTTTTCTTCATCATTTTTTCTTACTTTTCTTTGATGATATCCTCATCTATAGAAAAACCTGGACAAACCATCTTTCTCATGTGGATTGAGTTCTCCATCTACTCTCTTAGCACCAAATTTTCTTGAAATAGTATAAATGTGCTTTTGGCACCTCGGAGGTCGAGTACTTGGGTCATCTTGTTGTCAAGGACGATGTCAGGGTGGATCGTAAAAATATTGAAGCTATGCAATATTGGCCTCACCCAAAGACTCTCAAAATATTGCGTGGATTTCTGGGCTTAACGGGTTATTATCGCAAGCTTGTTAAGAATTATGGAAAGATTGTGACACCTCTCACTGCACTCCTTAAAAACAA
>JZKD02S1068143.1:0-13219 GCA_000966675.3 Picea glauca
AACTTTCTTCCTATGAACCATTTGGACTTAGAGATAGGTATAAAGTATCTAGGTTTAAATTTAAAACCTAATGGTTACAAATATGAAAACTGGCTATGATTGTGCAATAAAATGGAAGCTAGAATCTCTTTATGGTGCAAAAGATGGTTGTCAAATGAAAGAATAGTAGTGTTAGTCAAGTTTATGTTGGAGAGTATCCTTGTGTATTAGATGTCCATTGTTCACATTCCTAAGGGTATCCTTAGTAAAATCAAACAAAAAATGTTTTAGTTTCTTGTGGATAGGGAAGAAGATTGAAGGTGTGCCCTTAGTAACATGGAGCAAAGTGGAAAATTTAAAGGAAGTTGGGGGATGGGGGTTAAAAGACATTCATGTTTTTAATTTGGCTCTAGGTGCAAAAACTTTGTAGAGATTGGTTTAAAATGAAGGTTTGTGGGGAAATCTTATGAAATATAAATACTTGAAGAGGGTATCCATGTAAGATTGGTTTAGGAAGGAAAGGAAAAGATTTCAAGGAGGCTTTATTGTTTGGAAAGCTTTGGTGAGGGATTTTCCATTAATTGGAAAGTGAACAACTTGGAAGGTTGGAAGAGGAGATAAAGTGAAAATTGGGGAAGATATCTAGACCAAATGTAAGGGTAGTTATAGGTTGTCATAAGCCTTATTGAGAGATCTACATTCTATGAGAATTTGTTTTTGTAGGATGCAACCAACAATGCTGAAAGAAATATTTGGTCTCAAGGATGGAAAAAGGCAGAGGACTTGAACTTGCAAGGGGGAAAATATATAGAATGGAATCAATTTGTGAAAGTAATAAACTCAAGTACGATCAAGTTATCAGATCAAGAAGATTTAATAAAATGGTCTAAAAAGCATGGGTCTGGAGAATTCACAACAAAGTTGGGTTACATAGCAAAGATGGAAGAAGGTCAAGAGGGGAAAAGAATATGGTGGTTGTAGATTATATGGAAGCTTGAATGTCTCTTAAAAGTGAAAATTTTCTTTGATTAACTTTAGATAATAAAATTTTATCCTAATAAAATTGTCAAAAAAGAAATATGCAAGGACCTAGGAGATGTATTTATGCAAGAATAGTGAGGAATCAATAGATTGTGTGTTTATTTATTTTATTTTTTCTAGAAGAGTTTGGAATGAAATCCTTCATATTTCAATGGGTAGAAACAAGTGGGGTCAAAGGACACTGGTGTATTTCTTTTATTCTTAGGTAATAAACAAATATGGAAAATATTTTAAGGTTCTTCCTTACTTTGTGGTATGGGGTATGGGGTATCTAGGTATCTTGGAACAAAATGATCTTTCTTTTATTTTTCTAGAAGAGTTTGGAATGAAATCCTTCATATTTCATCTGGTAGAAACAAGTGGGATAAAAGGACATTGGTGTATTTCTTTTATTCTTAGGTAATAAACAAATATGGAAAATATTTTAAGGTTCTTCCTTGCTTTGTGGTATGGGGTATCTTGTTCTCTTGGAACAAAATGATCTTTCAAGGTTGTCCGATGAGTGGAACTTAGGCTACCCACAAAATTAGGTGTGTTTGCGAAGATAACTAGAAATACTCTAAAGAAAATTCCTCAAGAATCCTAAAGGAACTTGAAATTAATTTTGGGAAGGCATAGGGACCTTTTGATGGAGCCCACAAACTAAAATCCTCTAAAGAAAATACTTTAGGAATCCTAAAAGAACCTGAAATTGATTTTGGGAAGGCATGGATATTTTTTTATGGAGGCTGCCACGGATTTCTAGGTATATGAGGGGTTGGTGTGGTACTTTGTCTAGATCAATCTCATCATTTTCTATTAAAGTTTAGCTATTGGGAATGTCACCAATAAGGAAAAGGGAATCTTTGAATAACCGTCCTTTGTTCATGTTTAGAGAGTACAATGATATTACTGGTCAATTATCTAAAGAAACTTTGGCAATGTAGGATGGGCTCTTTTCTGAGTTTGAGTTGAGAGGAGGGAGCTAGGTTTCAAATGCTATGGAACATTATTTTAAAATAGGGATATCAAATAACCTATTTTTTCTTGTGTTTCTCATTTTAGTCTTATGTATGTTGATGAAGGCTTTTGGTTGTAGGAAGGTTAGTTAAGTTTCTTTATGATGGTTGCTTAAAATGAGACTGTCTATAATAAGTAGTTATAGGAAAGAAAAACATAGCTATAGGACAATTTGGACCATCTATTTTTTGAGCCTGGAAAGGAAATGGGATGTATATTATGATTTCATACTTGAAATATCAACTACAAAACTTTTTTTCTTGGAAAAAGAAGACTCAATAGTTAGGAGCTTAGGATAGCTCAAGGCAGAACTCGAAGTTTGAGCATCGTGAGAATTCTATAACAAGGGGGAGAATGGCAGCTCAAGAAAGTAGATAGCAAATCTAAGATAAACATGCCCATGAACATGTTCATAATAGAGTTGTATGCATGTGCTTTGATGTAAGGATAGTTGTTTGGCATTGTCCAAGGTTTAACGTGTAATATTTTGAATTGTTTTAATGAGTTTCCTCTATAATGTTGTAGGCATTTTGCCTTGTTTATTTGACTGGCAAGAATTGTATTTGAAATAAATGACTTCAAGGTTGTGACTGTACCGATGTTGATTCTAGAGTATGTTAACCAAAATGAACTGTTGTTGCTGGAATTGTTTGTCTACAAACTGAATTTATGAGCTATGTTAAGGGAATATGATTCTGTCATGTTGTTGGCACCACAAGGGCTTCACCTTGTTGACCAATAACTTATCACGTTCATTCATAAAGGGGGTTTTTAAATTGTGAAAAATAAAGTCAATGTATTGTAGGTATTGGGAGGGGGAGATGTGAGGCATCGAGGGGTTTACAGGTACTAGGGGGTATAAAAAGGGGTATCTAGTAAAAATATGTTTTTTATTATTATTAGAAATATGTAATAGGAGGGGGGTTCAACAAAATAATTTTGGGAGGTATTTAACAATATCTAGTGAAATTAGGGGCATTCATTAATATCCCACGAACACAGGTGTTATGTCATAGGTTCACTAAGTGAAAACCCCGTGGTTGGAACTTGAACAAAATCTCCTTTAAAATATGATTAATGTGCAATAGGTTATATTTGTGTTATTTTTTCCATTATTTTAGTTGAGCACTCTGAGAGGCAACATGCATTTGTGTCATATGGTATCAAAGCAAGAATAACCTAAAATTTAGATAGCTCCAACAAGGAAAGTGTTAGGTGAATAGGCAACTCCAATAAATAAGTGTTGTGAAGAGTTTTTTAAGGAACCAACAATTCCAGCGTGGTGACTGGATAAATGTTGTTCGACTTTTTAAATTAAAAAACAAAGAAACATTGCAAGAGAGTACTGATAAGAGATGGTATCTATTCCAAATTTGTTCATCTCTTGTATGGAGGGCAACTTACATATTTAAATAAAATACAGATCTGAAGTATTGTGGCCATTTCCTTGTGTTATTCTCTTGTATCTTGTTGTTTAATTGTTGTTTCTTCATATAAATCATTTATTTGTTTTCAAACCCATAAGAATAAACCCCAATGCAAATCCTAGAAGACAAAAACACAAACTGTTTGACAAAATACCACAACCAGAAAACACAAACTTCAAATGTTCCAAGAAAACTCACTTGGGAACATTACATATGGGGTAGAAGCAGGCTTCATGATGATGAGAATGATGTCAAATAATTTTTGTGAAAGGTGTTGATGTGTTGAAAAACCTTAGAGGATCACCAAAGCAGTGTTGAGCTTGGGAGGGAGATGTTAATTGAATAATCGAATGTGTTTTGAAAGTTCAACTCTAGATGGGTTGATGGACTAGATTGGGGATATGCCACTATTTCTTGACAACAATCATGTTGTGGACTCTAAGATAGTGAATTTTGCATGCACAAGATTGAGAGTATGTGCATCAAGGTGGTGGTAAGATCTATTGTTGGATAGATGGAGAAGAAAGGAAAAGGGAAAATTTGGGAAAATATGGTTGCTAAATTGTGAAGTATATGACTTTAGATAGCCCTAAGGGATTACTCTATTGGTTTGACCCTTTCCAATAAGGATTATTCCAAGGGAGTTCACAAGAGTGTTGAGGGGTTACCAACCGCTATTGTAGTTGGTAGTTAATATAATCCTCCATTTTGAAAATGGGGGAAGATGGGGGTAATCTATGGAGCACTAGTAAGTATACGACTTCAGATATCTGTGAGGGATATCTCTATTGGTTTGACCATTTCCAATAAGGTTGATTCCAAGGAACATCACAAGATCCATTTCCATCAAGTCTTGAGGTGTTACCAATTGCTATTGCAGTTGGTTGTTAATACAAGCCTCTATTTTTAAAATTGGGGAAGATGGGGGTAATCTATGGGGCACTAGTAAGGTATTGAGTTTCTCACTTTGAATGCTTAATATGTGGGAGGAAAAGGAGAATTTTTTTCTCCAAAAAATAATGTATATGACTTAAAAGGATAAAAAGAAAAGAGAATCAAATTTTGTAGACTAGCCCTCACTTTGAATGCTTAATATGCGAGAGGGAAAGGAGAATTAATTTCTCCAAAAAGAAGTATATGACCTAAAAGGATTAAAACAAAAGGAGAGTTGGATTTTGTAGACTAGCCATTAGAGCTATTTTTGTAAATATGATGAATAAAACACTACTAGATTTGTGAAGAGCCTTAATTTGTCCATTCAAAAATAAGTTAACATGGTGGAGATGAATTCCATGAGTGAGGCTTACAATTTAGCCTTAAAGGTAGAAAATAAGTTGTTAAGAAGATGACATAATGAGAAAAAGAGAGGAGATGAAGGTGGAGAGCAAATATGTGAAAGAAAAGATAGTGAAAATAACAAGCTATAAATTGGGTGAAGAAAACAAAATCCTCAACCTGATGTGGAGAATGATAAGTATGAAAAATAAGAGGTTGCGATTAAATGTATCATAAGAGATCAAGGTGAAACACATGACTAAATGCATGCTTGAAGAAATGGAGGAGCATGTAAACAAGTTCCTGCCAAAGGAAGCAAAGGATATTCTAGAAGCAAGTGCGTTGGAAAATTTGTAGGCAAGTGGAGTAGAAAAGGAGGTACCATTGGAGGAGGTGCATGTGGGAAGTTTTAATACCCTTTTTGTTTATTTGTGTGCATGTACATCAATGAAAACAATTGTGAATGCATCTGAATATGACCATGAAAATGAAATGTTCATGAATGATCATGAAGGAGATAAATATCCCCATGGATAGGGTGAAATGATGCTTGGATATGGTTTAACTTATGGTGTGAAGGGTACATGAATTGTGAATGTTTTTTCATTTGAATATAGTGAAGAGATTACAATAGAAGGAAGAGATGTCCATGCATTGGTGATAGTGCATGAAGACATGGAAGACACTAAGTATGTTTTGCAACAAGCTGTAAAAATAATGATGTAGATTGATAAAGATTATCTTGTGAAGTGGAATGTGTGGATTATTACAGTTGTAAGCAACTTAATGACCCAAGGACCGAGATGGATAATGCGAGACAACATAAAGTATATAGTTTGGGGCATAAGGAAAAATAAAAGAAACAAGAAGACTAAACAGCGAACAATGTTCATCTATCAACCATGTGATTGGGATTCTCACCTCTTATTATACCAGGGGAATTTGATGTAGGAGCAACTCTAGTGAACAAACATCTCTCATCAATTAAAGTATTTACATTCTAGTTTTTTGAATCCCAGTAATAGTTCCTAGTATTTAATAANAAGCACTCCAACATTTTTGTTGTTTATTGAGCAAATAGGTGTGAAAACAATTTGAAATTTGTATATAGGATTTAAAAAAAAATACTCGCAATAAATCCTAATATGTTAGAATTACAAATTAAATTGTCTTAATAAAAGGCAATGGAAAGGAATGTAGGAGACATGTGCAATTGAGACAATTTGAATCAAAGGGTTATTTCATTTGTAATGTCAACTTTGTAGGTGGGAGACCTCTTTTATCTTTTCAAATTCAATGCTACTATAAGGAGGAAGGCCCAAGCTTTAGGGTTTGGAAGGGAGGTGGAACACTAACTAGTGTCTGGGAGAAACCGACACAACTACATAACAAAGGGAGAATGGAACTATATTTATAAGGATTAAGAGTCAATCTTAATGTGCAACCTGAGATTGTAGATTACTTCTAAATGGCAAGTTCTCTTAGCTCTTTAAAAACAAATAGAAGTAGCAACAAAATCAATAAAAGAAAAAACTACTAAAGTAGAGTTTATTGGCTTCTTATGTTTTGGTGAGCTAATTACTACTTGCAAAGAAATAAAGAAAACATGAAATGAAAGATGATGCAATCTAGTTATTCACTTTTCAACCTGAATGTGAATACCAATCAACCAACATTATGGTGATTTGCCACTTTTCCACCCAAATGTGAATAACAAGTTACCAACATTAGGATTATTCCCTTTTTACTTTTATGAACAAGCAATTCGAGAAAGGAGATCAATGTAGGGTTTATTGATTCCCTAAGTGGGAAAATCCCTTAACTAGATGCGGGACTAAAGACTCAAGAGAAGGAGAAGGAAATAAAGATACTTGGGCTAAGATCTAGGGACAAGCAATATGGAGTAGAAGAAGGATTATAAACCCATGTCAATTTCCTTGAAACTTGTTGAACATCTCTTATAAAACAAACTTGGACAACTAACTCCAATGATATTTGTGATAAATGGAACCCACACCAAGTCAATCACACATAAAAGATCTAACTAATAAATCCTAGTATGGAAACCCTTCGCACACCACTCAGTTAGAAGGTACCTTCATCGAATCAACCCCTAATGTTGTGCTAGAACCTCGCATGAGGTGGATTTTGGAAGGCAAAGATGTGTGTGTGGATGGTGCCAAAGACACCTTAGAGTGACTGAATGATCCAACAAGAGAGAGACCAAGTTAAGAGGAAGAAATCTCCATGGAGGAAGCCTCCACATTGCTAAAGGGTGTAGGAGATAGTAGATCTAAGCAATCAAAGAGCATGAGAAATGGAGGTGACAAATAGTTGAGGTCACAATTCGATGGAAATTTGACAAACTAGTAATGCACAAGGGAAATGATTTAGGAACTGAAAAAAACTGTAAAAAAAAGCTACTGAGTGACTTAAATAGATTTGGGAATGATGTAAAGTCATGGATGAATGTTAGGTTGGTAATTAGACAAGTCACTTTTTCTATGTGAGCATACCATTGATTATGACCAATGTACCATAGGTAAATTTGGGACAAATCCTCTATGGTCTATGAGTTATGGGACACAAGTGCAGTGGTGTACAAAAAATTCATAATACACTCCCTATGCCTAGACTAGGTTAGGTAACAATAAATTCAAAACCAAGTAACCCCCTAAAAGGACCAAATCAAGGGCACAAAGTTTGAGGCTAGATAAAGCTACTTGGATAGTGCCCAAGTTGAGAATCCAAAGGAATCAATAAAGTAAAAAAATGCAAACATGGGTTTAAAAAGGGGACCTTGCCTAACCACTAGACATTTAGTGGATGGACCATGGCCGTGTGCAAATCATAGAAAAAGGTGACTTAAAGGAGGTAAACCAATAGAAATAGATTGTTGCAAGCATAAGTGGAAGGCCCTTGTTATCATCCACGAGTGGGTCATGTATGGTCTATGCCTATACATACTCCCAAAACTCACATTTGAAGGGTTATATGTATGATACTATGAAGGTGAAATCCATATGCTACATATCTCCCCCATGATTGGTATTTTTGTCCATGAAGAATATTATGAGTGATCTTCCATGTAAGTAAATCATAGGTGTTGAAGTAATTGAAGGAAAAACTAAAACAATGAAGCAACAATTGGAAAATAGAATGATGCATGAAAAGGGGAAGGTGCCCATTTATAAGTGAGGAACTAACTAGTTCCTTGACATGATGGAAAGCTCTTATGTGGAAAGTTTTAGCCTCATGGCTATCATGGAGATCCTCATACCCAAAAATTGGCATGCAGGTGTAGGATCATAAGAGCCACACTTGGACTCCATGAGGACAAGAAACAAGCCTAATGAAAAAAATGACAACAAGCAATGGATGCATGACACACAAAATATGTTGGGAAGGGGATTGGTGAAAAAATAAAATTTTGCTATCATGCAAGCAATCAATATATAGACTATGAGAGTAAAATGTGGGAAGTAGATGTTGAAATGGGAAAGCAAAAAGAATAGAAGTAATCCCTAAAATTACTTATGTGTAAATAATCCCATTTGCAACCCATTCAAAGGATGTTGTGTGATAGTGACAACATATGAAACCTAAAGAGGCACGTTGAATATGATGCACATGAAGCACAAAAGAATCAATACCCACTAAGTCCTTTACCTAAAATGCAAGGCTTTCCTCTATGGGAGAAAGAGAAACATGCACCTTGAAAGGAAAGAGAGGGACCATATGAAGGTTGTGGAAGAAGGGAGAATTATCCATAGGGAAAATAGGAGATTCCATTGATCAACTAGTGTCATATGTAAATGTCAGGGATAGAAAGAAGGGGACATAAGTTGACTTTTGAGAGATCTATACTAGTTAAACCAAGCCACGCCATCCCATTGGATTAACACTACCTAATCATGAGGTGACCATCGTGATCTACCTACAAGAGGTGATATAGGAAAGGAGTACAAGAGATAAAGAAGGAATATACCCTAGGTGGGATGTGGGGAGTTCAACACATCCTTCTCCAAGTGGAGCAAGGAAAAAGGAGAGAAATGAAAAAATGAAAATACTGGTGAAATTTTAGGGCCAGAAAGAGGCACAACATGATGGAGTGATACCCATGATGTGGCAATGTTTAAGGTAGGAAAGAGGCTTAAAGTTTAAGGTAGAAAAGGGTGAAAGGATAAGAGGAACATGACAAATTTTTCTTATACATAGGGCTAGGATGTACAAGAAATAAAGTGTGAAATTAGACGTGAGATAGGAGGAAAATAAATTGACAATGATAGGGTTAGAGAATCATCACATTAATCATAATTTCATGAATAAATCAATTTGACTCAATAAATGTTTCCATCTTGGGTAAAATACAAGGGTAACCTAATGATCTACCCCTACTCGAGACTAGTTACCTCATGTTGGGCCCTAACCCAAGGGTTTAGTCTAGTAGAAGTTGAGTCGGTGGGGGAAAGGAAAATAGAAGAATGAGAACAACCATGATCAAGTGAAACTAGATATAGGAGGTGATACAAATAAGGGGGAACCTCACCACCAAGTAAGGATAACTAGGGGACACTCAACCTTTTCGAAGGGATGGAAGAAGGAACTCTACCTCTTGGTAGGGATAAGGACACACTATCTCTTGGTAGGGATGAGGACACTCTACATCTTGATAAGGATAAGAATGGGACATCTTGCATTCTTGTAAGAAAAAGTAGGTCAAGAACTTGCACCACAAAAAGAAAGGGTTGAATGTTGAGAGTAATCTTGTGATCCAATTAGAAGTGGGTAGGTTCATGCCTAAAAAAGATGGTCTCACCGTTGTGGAAGAAAAAGAGTTCACTTGTGAAGGTGTAATGGACATCCATTATTGCACCCAACCATTGGTGGTAAAGAAGGATGTACATTGTTCTGCGACCAAGCAATAAAGAGATAGTAAAAGGGTGAGGGGTTTGGTCTTGGATCCTTGTTAAATCATTGAAAGGCCGAAGATCCAAGAGAGAAGTAGGTAGCACCAAGGGCATCATGTAATAAGGCATCTATGATGTTAATCATATATTCAAGTTCAACAGTGACTTGCTAACCATGCAATCCTAATGATGGATATAGATGAAAAAATGGATAAGGATGCTTACCTTCTATTCTTTAGCAGAAGATAGATGTGAGAAGTCAAAGACTGAAATAATTGTGTAACTTGACATAGGCATGTTGAAGAAGATACTCAAAAAGGGAATTAATGAGTAGGTCCCTTTTTCTAGTGCAAGTCTAGAGGATTCCCATGAGGGACACATTGAAGTTGTGGGAAGATAAGGCTTGGATAAGAGAAAAAAGAGAAGAGGTAGGGAGAGAATCCATGTGGATGGAAGGAGGAGGGGAAAAAACAATAGGTTTTGAGAAAATATTACCATGCTTCTTTGAGATAACTTCAATCCAATGAGATGGAAGGGGACCATCAACATTAATGAGGCTAGGAGGATCACAAATCATGTGGTACATAATAGAACCCACTTAGTGCATAGGGAGAGTTGTGTCTAGGTCAATCATATTGGGAAGGAGGAGGGGCACTTTTATGTGAAATATGGTTATCGTGATGATCCAATGATTTTCTAACATATTTCTTGTGCTAGGTCCATGCTTCTTCTAATGTTACAATCTCGACATCCTTCGTGGGAATCATGGACAATTTTCAAGGCTAAATTTCACCCATGGGCTAATTTTCCATGTTTTTTTTCAAAAAAAGATCATCAATTTCCATTTTTTCTAAAATAGTTCACCCAAATCCTATAGGATAAAAGTATTTTATTGTAAAAATCACCAAAATTTTATAGAAACTATATAAAATCCCTAAATTTTAATATTTTCACAAATATATCGTCAAACATTTTATGTTTGACATTTAAGAATTCATATGATTTGCCAAGATTTATACGCTTTAAGATACATATGGATCCTTCAAATTTTCCATGGTAGAAATGTGGTTTAGCATGATTTTTCACAAATAATGGCTTCAGCCCTATTCTTAGGGGCTATATTGAAGGACTGGATCATCAAATTTTCCATTTATTTTATGGTATGTTTTTTTCTCTTGACTACACCATCTTATTATTGTTTGTAAGGGACAATGTGCTATTTGAATTCCTTCTAAAGAATGAAAATTGATAAACTTATTGTTTTACATATTCACCTACATTATTTGATTGAATCCACTAAATGTAATGGCTATATTGTTTTTCAATGAGGACCTTGAAGATGAAAAACTTATTGAATACTTTGCTCCTATATTCATGAAAATAAACCCAAGTGGGCCTATTAAAATGATCAATTAAAATAATAAAATTTGGATCCATAAAAGAAAATAGTGGGTAAAGGACCACATGTATAACCGTGAACCAAGTGGGCTTAGAAAAATCATTAGTTAACATCAAATTATAATTGGATTTAGAAAATGAAGCAATGGATCCATAAAATGAAGTAACCGGGCTTAGAAACATCACTATGAGCAAGCTACAAATGTGTTCCTATGTACCAAGAGGTGCCTTTGTCAAAAGTATCTCCGTGGTGATTTATGAGAATACAATTGAGACAAACACCATCCTAGAAAAAAATAAAAAGAAGGGCCTATGCCACATCATGCTTAAATAACTATTTAAGTGATTGGTATTTTAAGTGTCCAAATGGCTTGTGCCAAAGTTGGCTCAAATCATCAATGTGAGAAATCAAACATATGAAAGTGATGATGACCCATAGTTGTCACATTTGTACAACCTAGAAAATCATTGACATTGCTTGAAGGTAATACATTCTTAGGATCATCCAAATCTTTAATCCAAATCTTTAATTACAAATTGGTACTCGATGAAAAATATATGGTTTTACCTACACCAAAATGATTTATTTGCTAAATGAATATAACATTGCAAGGAAGATTGGGAATTCAAAGTACATGGTTAAAATGATCAACATATAACTAAACAATTTATGACCCTGCAACTTCCTAAGGACCTATTATCACAAAAAAAATGTTTGCAATTATATATATATATATATATATATATATATATATATATATATAAACATCATTTTATCCTTAGCCATGTGTCAAGTGTTAGAATATTCAAGAATATTGAGAGGGGCGAGGGGTGTGAATCAACATAGATTTATTCAAACAATTTTAATCTTCAAGCATTACATAAACATTAACTATTAATAATTCCATTCATCATCACATAAACTCATACACATTGCACACATAGTTTTACGTGAAAACCCAACTGGGAGAAAACCATAGAAACTTTTCTTAAGTAGTTTCAAGATTTTACAAGCACCAACTTGAAGGAAGCACTCACTCCTTGATTTTTCCAACACATACTGGAAGGAGACACCAATCCCCTTGGAATACTTTAAATGATGATACATGATCAAATCCACCTTCAAATACAATCCCAAAATCACTTCTTAAATCTACTTGCAAAACTACTCAGAACTGTAACTCAAATCTGTAAACTTGTAAGATTTTCCACGAGCTCAATTTTCTATTTATGATTATGAAAATTCGACCTTAGATATTAGGATTTGTTCTCCTTTTAATGCAACAAGTGGAATTCAATTTGGACCTACCAAGGTTAAGATATAACCATTTTATCTCAAACACTTGTTTGGGACTAGTTTCTGTATTAATCACAAACCCTAACTTCCATCAAATATAACTTTGTACTTGTAATGAATCAGGATCTAAAACTTGTACCCAATATTATTTTATATCATCTATAAAATTTCTCCAAGTTTCTCTCCTTGAATCATCCCCGAAAAAACGTTATAGCAAAAATGGAAAGATGCCTTGTTTTGAAGAAGAAAACCCTAGTTTTAAAAACCTCAACTTCCACTGAGTATAACTCCAAATACATAATGAGTAAGACCTGAAATTAGTACCCAAGACTCTTCGTTATCTCTTCTGAAATACCTCCAAGTTTTTCTATCTGAATTGTTCTAGAAAAAAAGTTATAACGAAAATTCCAAGATGACCTTCAAAGAAAAAAACCTAGAAAAAATCATCACAAGACGTCATCTTTTCCCTTGGAATTTCGCCCTTCTTCACTTCAACTTCCCTTGGAAATTCGCTCCTCTAGGATGAAATTCGCTCCTCTTCCTTGGTTAGGTCGAATTGGTGTGATCTAAATTCCAAATGAGGCTCCTGTTTTTTATATGAGTCTTCTCCACATGAGGGGGTGCGACAAAGGGTCCCAACTTTTGGGTCGCACCTCTTCCTTAAGGACGACCGATCTTAGGGGTTATTTACTTTACTTTAGGGGCTTCTTCTCTTGGATTTAGGGGCTTCTTCTCTTTGATTTAGGGGCTTCTTCTCTTTGATTTAGGGGCTTCTTCTCTTGACTTTAGGGGCTTCTTCACTTGGTTTTAGGGCTTCTTCAAGGCTCCTTCAATGGTCCTTCAAGGCTCCATTTATGTACTTGACTCAAAGTGGGAATGTGGAAACAACCAAA